>VNKB01011685.1:0-10532 GCA_008042735.1 Drosophila leontia
CGGAATGGGAATGGGAGTTGTTATTGCACAATGAAGGCAATCGCAAGGAAATAAGATAAAGAATCGAAAGGGGAAGACTTGTCTAGGGGAAAATCCAACCCCTTTTTTTACACCCTTTGGAGAGGTCTTGGAAGTAAGTGTTAACTTAAAAAGCAAGAAACATTACGTCAGCAAACTAAGGTTGAACCGTATTGACTTATATAGTTTCTGGAACAAAAGGAAGATGTTTCGGAGAGTTGTGTCCATATATATTTAAGACAGTCAGACGGTTTTACGGAAAGACAGAGGCAGGTCTTACGGACAGACTGGCTAACGGAAAGACAGTCTTCCAAATGGACAGATGGTCTAAAAAAACGGACGATAAACTGAGAGACGGACACGGGCAAGATTGACTCCCCTCATCACTATTATCAAGAATACACATCCGAAATATAGGGTCAAAAATGCCTCTTTCTGACTGCAACCGATTTTCGATTGACACAAAGTTCTAAAAACCTTTGAACCCCCATTGATCCCGGAATACCAGTACCAGATATCCAAAAAAAAAAACGTACTCTATACACTTAACCCAATCTGATGTCAAACAATTCAATTGGTCTATGCATATTATCTTTTGCATATTATTTCAACCGCAATTTGTCAGGCCTTCCTACACAGATTCCCCCCTCGGGCGGAAAAGTCTTACACTTTGCCCGCTTACCCAATCAACTGAGAGATGACAATTTAAATACACAACTTTCCAGGCTAGTCACCACCTAAAAAAGAAAAAGAAAATATCCCCAACTCCAAATCCACTCCCACTCCAAAGGCAAAAGCCAAAACCAAACAACCAAAAACACACAAACAAAAAGCTCTCAGTGAAAAGTTTCGCACGGTCTGACGATTTAACGGGCTACTCATAAATTTATAAGTACTCTCCTCTCGGCGGGCACTCATAAAATATAAATTTGAAATCGATGCGAAAAAAAAGCACAGAACAGAGAGAATTGTGTTCTCAGCGAGGAAAACCGCAGCAAATAATCAATTTGTTACAGAGGCGTTATGCAGACGTTCAAAACTCTCTACGCACAACCCCCCCTCCCCCAAAAAAAACACACACAAAATAAAATAAAATAAATTCCAAGCAAACCCCTCGACACTTGACTTGGATCGACGACGACGCAGCCACTTCAGGCGCAGAGTCCCAAAGTCGACATTGATGCGATTTTGGATGAGAGTCAGCATCCGGATTGGATTCTCAGAATGAGAATCGAACCAAGGACCTTGCAAGGGTTGTGTGTGTGCGCCACTCAAAGGCAGCGCAAATTGAATTCGCTTAGCCGCAACCCCATAAATTAAAACATTAACCAAGGCGGCGGCGTGCAGAAATTGTAATTGTCATAAATGTAGAGAAAAAAAATGGCAAGCGACATGTAAACAGGCAAAACAAATAACCACCGTGTAAGGTCCTGCCACCAGTTAGAGATGGGATTTAAGTAATGGAATATTTGTATATCTGCATTTTAGAGGACCTTTAACATTATATTAGAAAAGTTGGAAACCTTAAGAAAAAATTTATATATTCAATCTTGATTTTTGAGAGCCTAAATTTATTTTCAAAATAGTTTTGAAGCATTTGGAAGCCTCATTTCTTTAATTTTTATTTTTTAAGAATTATATTATTATATTGCTGATAGGTTAAGGACTTTCCGAAATATTATATATATTTTTAATGAAGATATAATATATTAAGCAACCCAAAAATATTATTTATATTTAAAAACTCATCACTATTTTTTTGTAAAATCTCGTGACTAACCACTGACTGCCTCACGATGTCATCCTTAAAGCGTTTCAACTGCGATTCAGGGTAGTTCCGTTCGCGGCAAGTCAATTAGAAACGTTTCCATACTCGAACGGCGTCTTGGCGGAATTGAAATCGATTCGGAACTGGCACTGTAATATATATGTATATATATACATTCAGGGGAGTGCAGGCTTACTTCTTGCCAGGGTCCTTGGCAAATGTTAACAATTTCTAAGTGAGCAGTTTAGTGGCTGCTTCCCAGGCCAAAAAATGCAACAGTTTTTTGAGTGCCTCCTTGGCCTCGTCCTCGTCCTCGTCCTCGTCCTGTTCCCCTTGAGATCTCAACTCGGGCAGCATTGTTGACGAATTGCTCGTGTGTCAGCTTGCATTAGGCTCAGGATCGGCCCAGGTCCTTCAGCCCTTGAGTCCTTAAGTTGCAAAATAAAGGCCAGTTCGTTTCCCGATTGCTCTCTTTTTCTTCTTTTTTTTCGCTTTATTATTACTACACACAATAGACGTCTTAAGACTAGGCACAAAAAAAGTAAAAAAAAAAATTTTGTTTGCAAAAAAAAAGGTATGTTTTGTTGTTGTTGTTGGTTGGTCTGTTGCGTATGTACAAAAATCATTTACAAAAATTTACAAAAATTTCTCTATGCTAGATTTAATTTAAAATACATATTTATTTTATATATAGACAAAAAAAAAAGAGTTTGCTTATTCTGGTTCACAATTACTGGAGATTATTCTTAGAGACAGATGAACATGGAGAATATCTAATACTGAGAACGCTTCAAGCCATATATCCTGTGAGAATGTTTTTGAGACATACATACATACAATATATAATTAAGTTGGCAGATATACACATTTTTTACATTGTTATCATTTTTAAGAATATTTTTTGGGGCAGGCCAGAGATGTTCTTTGAGTTTATTTTCCACAAAACTTAACCCTTTATATTAAAAATGTGGCAAATGTTTAATAAATATCAAGCAAAACATAAGATACATAACTTTTGGGGAAAATGTATTTTTAAATTTGATTTTCAAGCCTTTATTTATAAAAAAAATTATATAAATTAAAATCAAATTAAATTTTTCTGTTTCAGATATAAAGGGTTAACTTCAGGGTTTGCTTTTCATCATGTATCTTTTACTATGTAGAAAATTATATATGACCTTAAAGATGAGTTCATTTATATATTTAGCTATTTCTGTTGTATTTTTTAATTAATTTTTTTACAGCAATTCCCACAAAATCCTTGCCACTTTCTAGTTCTTCTTGCGTATATCACCCCTTAATTTAGGTTTAGGGACATTCTTTGTGAGATCCAGCTCCAAGGACTGACAAATACTAGCCAACAAAGGCTTAACCTTTGGAAAAACACTGGTATAGAAGTATGTTAAAAATATTACAAAAAAAAATACGTATATACAAATTACATTTTTAATGGAAACTTTTCTGGTTTTTGAATAAATAAGCATTATTTGGTATTTAAGCTAGCAAGGAAAACCCGAAAACCCTGTTGGCTAGTGTTACTTGCTGGCAGCTTATCCTTCTCCTCTTCAAACCTCCAGGGCCAGCTCCTCGTCCTCGTCATCTCGCTCCTCCTCGCCACGCTGCTCCATCTCTGGATCCGCCAGCGGCAGCTCCTCCTCGCCCCGCCGCGGCGGCGGACTGCCCGGATTGAGGGGCGGACTGGGCGTGATCAATCGCTGACGACTGCTGCTACTGCCTCGCTCGCAGTCCGCCTCACTGGTGGCACTCTGGCTGGTGGCGGGCGAACGGTCCCTGGGTGGCAGCAGAGACGCCGTTGGAGGCTGGGCGGATGCAGCGGCGGCGGCAGCAGCGGCATAATAACCACTCAACATGGGCGCTGCTCCTGGTGGCGGTGGAGCGGGCATTCCAGGCAGGGCCATGCCCCCAGGCATGCTTGTGGGATACATGCGATAGGAGGCGGGCAGCGCGGGCTTCTGCAGGGCGGCGGCAGCAGCAGCCTGGCGATAGTAAATATCAATGGCCGAGGGCGGTGTGCCGTGTGGCGATTGGGCTGCAGCGGCGGCTGCGTAGGGCCAGGCGCTTAAATAGGGCGTGGCACCGCCATAAAGACGCTGGAAGGCGGCATAGTTGCCAGCCTCGGCCAGGAGCTCCAAGCCCACGGCTGTCTGGCGCTTCCATTTGGTCCTGTAAACAAGGAAAACAAGCAAACAAAAAACAAGTTAAAGTTAAATCTGTATTCTGGATTTTAAAATTGTATATATTTAATTATTTATTTTACTTTTAAAATATTTCCCCATTTGAAATCTTTATTTTGGCCCTACTTTTTGACCCTAGGCCCGGCTATTCCATGATGGAGTACATTATCCTTCCTTGTCGATGCTTAATCTATTTTCTCAGAGCATTTAAAAAATAGAGAGAGAGCTAAATGTGAACGCCATCGAGTGTCCTCTCTATTAATCATGGCCAGAATAGTGTCGAGTCACCCAAAGGCATCTCCTGCATCCCATATCCCGCCGTGCGGCTCTTGAGGGTTCCGCCCCGAGTGTTTATATTTCGCACTTAATTGTTTTGTCATTAATCTTGTGCCTGCCCGCCAAAACAGAGTAGGAAAAAAAAACCATAGCTCTTAACCGAAAACTGCAGCCTAATTGGCAGCGACCCGCCTCTCGCCGCCATGAGCCTTCCTTTTTTTTTTTATTGCCAAATCCTGTAATTGTTCGAGGCGCCAGGACTGAAACTAGAACTAGAGCCAGGTCGGGGTTTGTTTTTACAATTTTTTGCCCATTCATCGAAAAGCAGCAGCTGTGAAATATTTTGGCCTAATGTGAAGGTATCATGAATTGACTTTAGGGCAAGATTATGACAGCCTAGGGTTTATCTTTTGTTTTCTTTTTACACTTTTTACTAGAGGTTAAATTATACCTAAAGTGGTAATATTTAGTTTTAATTTTGGGGTTTGATGGTTACAAATTGATACTAGAAATAGTTTTAAATATTAAAGTCTAATTGAAATGCTATACAATATTTTATACAAGTTTTTCCAAAGTGTACACCTTCAAATTCCCAAGTACAAATTCAGTACAATCATATAAACACGAAAATCTTGAGAGATTTATGTGCAAGTCAAGCAAAAAAATGATCTTAAAATATATTTTTTGTTTTATAAAAAATAGCAAAAACTAATGCATATTGGATAAAAAAAAAACCCTATTTGATTGACCCCCTCCCTAATGAGAATTCCCACCGCCCGGCACACACACACTGGCTCTCGACACTCATATCCGGTTGTGCTTGATGCTCTCCGAGCTACGCAATATGGTGTGAGGCGGCGACGAGGCCTGCTCCTCGTACGTCCGCTTCTTCCTAGGTATAAGCCTCTCGGCGGCCAATTGTTGTGGTCAGCATTCTCATCGCAATAGTGGCAAGTCATTGAGCAATAATTAAAAACGAAAATAATACGCGATCGATCGTAATAAGGCAGTAGCAGCAACAGCAGCCGCAGCAGCAGCACAAACGAAAGACTTAGGCAACAAACTTGCACTGAACAAAATAAAGTCGCCTATAAAGCAAGCCGCTTCCAGACACTCACTCGCTCAGCGAAAAGGCAAAAGATTTTACGATGCGCCGCGCAAAATGCAGCAAATTAAGCAATCAGCATAAAAACTAAAATGCCGATAAGGTGAGGAAGGAAAGCATCGCAAAAAGCATATGAAAAACATTTTTATTGGATAAGTGCGCAAAGAAATGGGCGCAACCCATTAAAGGCGCTGATTAGCGGTCCACTCTAGAGCACCCTCCCTCTCCCCCACTCCCCCTCTCTGCCACTAATCAGAGGCAGTGTGCCGCCGCCGTCACTCACCTGCGATTCTGGTACCAGGTCTTCACCTGGCAGTCGCTCAGCTCCAGCTTGTTAGCCAGCTCCATGCGATCCTGGACACTGAGGTACTTCTGCCGCTCAAAGGACTTCTCCAGCGTCTGCAGCTGGTGATCCGTGAAGGCGGTACGTGCCTTTCGCTGTTTCTTGCTGAGGCTGAGGCTCAGGTGTGACGAGGAGTCGCCATTGGCCGAGCTGCCATTCTTCAGGCTATCTTCGCCGTCATCGTCCTTGCCACCTGTAAATAAAACAATAAATGTAAACTAATTATTTATAAATTTAACAAACAAACCATAATTAACAAATGTTTGAAATAATTTCAGGGGGAGGTAACAAGGAAATAGCAGACGTATTTGTTTAAATAGTTTCCCCCCCCCCCCCTAAGCTTTGTACATTTCCTTGAGTTGCAATTTTCACCCCCTTTTTCCTCTCCTTGAAGACATCTTTCATATTTGCAATTTTCTGCAACATTTATGCGCTTTCTTGGCGTTTTTATGACCGGCCAACATGCAACAAGATCAACTGCTGCCTCAACTTGTGTACAATACTATCCACTATCCATCCAGTGTATGGGGCAACATTGTTCTTGCTACTTTTTCTTCGACGTTTCGAAATGTTTTCTGCTAATTTGCAATTAAACAGTTTATGAGCAGAAATTACAACAACAGCAACAAACAATTATCAGCATTACATTGATGGATGGACAGAGCACAGTGAAGATTGGCGCTAAAGGCTTTGCTTGCCTGATGGTGGTGGTGGAGAAGAGGAACCCGAGAGCAGATCGTTCGAGAGTAGAGAACTTTATAGTCGCGCATCGACCTTAAAACGTGGCTAATTTAATGATGGGCATAAATAGCTGTTATTTGCTGTGAAGTCTCCCGTCACCGACTCCGATTTAATGTAGCTTTTCCTTCTTTGTTAAGCAACACGACAGGTTTTTATGTGAATCCAAGAGAATGGTTAGAAAGGAAGGCAAGGAAGATGTTTCGTGAAGCTGAAGCTGAAGCCACTAGTTTTCTGCTAGAATTAGTTGCGAATTTTAGAGGCAATCACTTGCATCGGCTGCAGAGTGCAATGAGATAGGGAGAGAGCAAGTGCAGTGAGGGACATAGAGAATGTAAGAGGGAGAAGAAGAAAAAAGCAGACGCCGGCATAGGTACTTATAATTCCCAACTAGTTCTGGCATATTTTGTATAAATAGTAAACCCAAACTCTTCAAGTGGTTTATGTTAACAATCTCCCAAACGGCAAAGTTATGTGACAGTGCAGTCAAGACCAAAACAGAGAGCTTGAGAATCTTTTAAAATCCATTTTACTTTGTTGAATGCTTCTCTAATAACTGGGGTAGGTGCACCCGCGGCATTTTCCGCCTTCTTCCCTGCCCCATGGCAGGCATGCACATCTTTACAACGCCCGCTCTAAACATGCATTAACTTGGCTTTCGAGTTATTTCCGCAATTTCTGTTCCACACTTTGCAGACCTCACCAGCAACCCCGCTCTCTTCCCCCTCTCTTTTGTGGCTAGGTATCGCCCGCGACCCCTCCTGAAGTTTTACATTCGCATTTGTAATTAAGTGCTTGTGGCTAAACTGTATTAAACATGCCTAAGTGTGCAACGCCAACTTCCTTAGGCGCTATCTTCCTCTCCATCTGCTGCTTCCTGCTATCTCGTTCTGTTTTCATTTCACAGTGAGCACTAAGTGCAGTGAACTAAAGCGAATATTAGTACACTTTTGATACTAAATCAAAAGTTAAATCAAAAATATATATATTAAAACTTAAATAAAAGATGACGAAGTCACAAACAGAAAAGTTGCTAGGCAAATGTTTCTAAGAACATGTTGCAGGCTAAGCCGGGACTCAAACCCAAATTCTGAGGCAAGTGCGTGTGAAAGAGATAGAAGCTTAAAACTCAAATGTATCATAACTCGCATGTTTATAAGGCAAATGTGATCACATTTTAAAAACAAGTGTTAAGTTTTTTATGAATATTAACCAAATTTTGGTATCTATAAGAACCTTTACAATAGTTATCGGAATTTTTCAGCACTTTGCTAGTTCACTGTAGCTTGCTTACTTAACTTTTTTTTCCTTTTAATTGCGCAACCATGGGAAGAAAAAGCAGCACAAGAGCAGCAATAAGCAAGCAAGCAGCAACACATTTGCAATTGGCCTTTTTGCATTTTAATTAAAGAACAGCAACAGCCAACGTTCTTATTTTCCCTCATTTTCCTTTACATTTCGTTCGTTTTTGTTTGTTAAACGTTTATCAACATTTTGATAATGTTGGCGTTTAGTGTACTCTTGGAGGCACTGGCAAAAAAAACACTGCAGAAACTAAGTATGGCAAGTGCAACAGCAACATGAGAAGCGTGTGCTATGTGCCTTGTGCTGTGTGCTTTGTGTTTTGTGCTTTCTGCTATGAGTGGTTGTGCTTACATAACGGTTGTTCGGATTTCGTGCTACTTGCATTATAATTTGAAATTATTATAGTTACTATTTTTTATGGGCTTTTGTTTTTTGTTGTTGTTATTATTGTTGTTGTTGTGTCTGCGATTAAACATTTCCTTCACGAAGAATAAGCGAATATTTAAGTTCAAAATATAACAGAGTTTTAAAAGGGAAGAAAAAAAATATATGAGAGGTTGCAAGAACTTGCAAAAACCTGATGAATTTATGTTAACCTGAATTAATTTCATAGTTTAAATATAATTTAAAGCTCTTTTCCAATACAAAAAGAAATTCAAATAAAATATATATAGGATCAGCCAAGATTTTTAATAAATATAATAATAATACATATTTATTTATTAAATAATATGTGACTAAAAACGATGAGATTTCACTTGGAAGCCAAAGCAAAAGTCTGGCATTCCTGAATTGTGTTTGTGAAAGGTGATTCCCCCAAAATATCAATTTCAATATTAAAATTTTTGTGCCTTTTTTTTTTTTGGATTTTTGTAGCACTTGCGGGAGGCATTGAGGCGGCAATGGAAATGATCCTGATCCCTGATTATTTTTCGAGCCCCACCTTGCACCCCCCCTCTGTCAGTGCACAGTTCAATGGGCAGGAAATAAGCATTTGGGTCCATTTCAAAAGCGATGCGATCTTTTTTTTTTTTAAGTCCCCACAAAAGTAACCCCCAAGAAAATGACAAAAAAAAAGGACAAGAAGAATGAGGATAAAAATAAAAACACAAAAATAAGTTAAGGGAGAAGGAGAGCAGGGGGACAACAACTGTCGCTCGCACGCTTCTCAAGTGACACGCGAGCGTTGATTTTTGCCTCCTCAGCAACTATTTTATATATATTAATTTTATGCAATTAACAAAATAAAAAAATATATACAAAAATCCCTACAAGTGTGAGCTATTTCTCAATAGGAAATAACATATAAAATTATACTTTGTAGTGGTTTCTGTGCGACTCCAAAGCATCTGTATTTTTTAGGCGTGGGCCCTCCAGAAAGAGGAATAAATACATGGACAGAGCCTAAATGTCAATGGGGACTCTGTATGTGGGCTGCCAGCAGATAAAATTTAATTTTTTTTTCACTTTTTTATATTTATTTATTTGCGTGTGTGTGTATGTGTTTGGCTTGTGTCTCAAATCAAAGCGATTTCGTTTGGAAAAAATTGACAGCGGGACGTCAAAACAGAAGGGGGTCATGAGTTTCTTAGATCCAATCGCTTGGCCTGGCCGGTGGTAAAAGCTTAATTGATTTTGGCACAAGTCAATAAAAATATACATTTTTGAAAATGATCTGTGAAATTGGAGAAAAATAATTGAGTTGATCAAAACCAAAATCGAAAACCTAATAACAGATAATAATTCGTGAAGCCATTAAATGATATTTTTCAGCGAGCAATTAAAGTATAACTAAAGACTATATAGAGACCAAGGTACTCAAAATATTATAACAAAGTCAGGGTAATAGTTAGCTCTATACATTAATATTATTATTAATATTTTAATGAATATTATTTACTGTTTAAAATTTAGAGTTCTCATATTCCTGTAATCTCCTTAACCCAATTTAAATTTTAATGTTAAAGCCTTGACTATAAAAACTATATTTTATCAAGAATCTATAGACAACGCTTTAGGTAACTCTTAAAATAAATATATACATTCAAGTGTTCTCTCTCTCAAAAAAATTACAGGGTACTAAATCAATTGCAAGCGCACGATTACGGCTATTTAATAGTAATTTGTCATAATTAGCATAACGTTTAAAAGCACTTAACGGGTAATCAGAGAGGGGAGAGCAGGCTGAATTAGCAACTGAAACTGAAACTGAAACTGAAACCAAAACTGGCAACAAAATCAATTAAATTGTGGCATGCAAAAAAATATAAAAAAAAAAATAAACTAAGGACGGGCGTCAGTCAAGGGTATTCTCGAATGCGATATTAAAACTCCTCCGTTGACAGAAAGCTACATATATGTACATATATATAAAACAGCTAATCTGCCCCAGCGAGAGAGACGAGACACCTGCCTTGGACTCAGACTCACCTGTGTGCCTCGACTATCCCCCCACCGCCGCCTTTAGTTTTCTCAACCTTTTTCCCACTTCTCGTGCCTCTGAATTAATGGTGGTGCTGGTGGTGGTTGTTGTGGCTGTTTTTTGGCCGTTATCTATTAGCTAACAGCCACAACAACAACAGCAACAGCAACAAGAACTGCAGCAACGCTTAGCACTCAATGTATGGATAGCCATATGGTCCGATATATTTTTAAGTGGTGTGAAATCACTTCAGGTTTTATCATCAATCTAAGTACCGTACAAATTTACACCAAATTCGGCTGCTCCTTAATTTAAACTTGCAACGAATGGGTATATCATAAGAATTGGTTCGTTTTAAATAA
>VNKB01011686.1:0-14981 GCA_008042735.1 Drosophila leontia
TTAACACTCTGCGTGGAAAACCCGTAACAATGTGGCCCCTGCTGGGCGCGGCTTTTCTTGTTGTTTCTTTCCATTTTTCACACAGTGAGCGCGGCAGACGAAACCCGGGACCATTTCCACTCGGAGATTTTGGTGGAAACTCGCCAGGCAGACACTTGTGCATATTAATTGCTTATTGAGCAGGCTTCCCTTTTCCATTTTCTCCCCTCTCTCCCCCTCCTCTGCAGAGGAGAAGTCGGATGGAACAAAAAAACAACCATGGCGTGAAAGAATTGTTTGGGAAAATCCTCGTGCACGAGGAAAGC
Organism: Drosophila leontia; assembly: GCA_008042735.1. Taxonomy (NCBI): domain Eukaryota; kingdom Metazoa; phylum Arthropoda; class Insecta; order Diptera; family Drosophilidae; genus Drosophila; species Drosophila leontia. The sequence goes on from VNKB01011686.1 coordinate 306, forward strand.
CTTTTTTTATTATTCTTTATCAGTTTCAATCACTCCATCGCACCCAGAAGTAACACCACAGTGGGGACTCGAAAGTGGTGTTATTAATTTAATAAAATCTAATAACAAAATTTAGTAAAAAATATATAATAATTTTGTATTTAATTATTTTGAAAAGGAAAAACTACACACTCTGGTCTTCTCATATTTCGTGTTATAAAAGTTGTTGCAGAGAGTGCATCTAAAATTCCCAAGTAAGAATTTGGTGATAGGCCAAAATAATATATTTTATTTTTTGAAACTAAACATTTTACAATTCATTTTTGTTATGTTTTTGAGCAATAAAAGGTACATTTTTAACACTATATTCTTGACTCTTGAAATACTTTTATTAAATTTATAAAATTACACTTAATTAAAGGCCACATTTCCCTTGTATTCACTGTACTTCCCCGCACAGTTCTCAGTTCTGGCTTTCATTCATTCACTTCAACACACACACACAACACACACTTATCCATACCATCCCTCCCTCAATTTCCATTGCCCTCACTGTCGCATTCATTCATTCATGCAAGTCTCCTTCTCACCTGTTTGTTTTGTTGCTGTTGCTGTTGTTTTTCGTCACTAGCCTGGCTGGCTTCTCCGTCTCCCTTCCTCCCTCGCGTGCTGGAACAAGCGTTTTCCGGCCAAAGGTAGGTTTTTCCTTTTCGGGGGTCAGAGGTCGCGGATTCGGGAGCCCCTTTGTTGCAGCCACTTGTGCGCGCCTCTACCTTTATTTTTTTTGTTGTTTCGTTTTTTGTTTATCGCTTGGCCCTTTACTGGTTGACAAAATGCCAAACGCTTGAAATTCCTTTATATCCGTTTTTTATTTTTTTTCTCCCCGTTTTATATGCGTTTTTTGTTTCGTATTTTTCAGTTAGCGCGCGGTTTTAAAATTTGGTTTATTCTTCTGTGTTTGATGAAAAAAAACAGAGTGTAATGCTGTTACTGCTGATGTTTGTTGTTTTTATTTTCACTGTTGGTTTTCCCTCCTCCTTGTTGTTGTTGTTGCTTTTCTCGTTAACCTTTTCCGTTCCCGTGCACGTGTTTGATTTTTCTTTTGCTGCTGCTGTTCGGGTTTATGGCAACCTGTTTGCCACCGGAATGTTTTCGTGTGGTTTTCCCAAAGAACCACCAAACGAGTGAAAACTCAGCTGGAATGCCACGAGTAATAATTATGATTGCATTCGAAAATCTTTGTAATTTCCGCTTTGTTTTGGCCTTTTTTTTTTGTGTGTTTTTTTATTCAATGTAAAGTTTTAATGCGCTGGCTTTCAAAGGAAATTCTTTAATCGGTATTTGGTTTGGTTTTTTAATGGGTTTAATTTAAAATACCACATAAGGTAAAGCAATTACTTCAATTAAAATTATTCTAATGGAAGCAAAGGTTTTTAAATGAAAAAAGTCTGAATTTTATGGTTTAAAATGTATTTTAAATTAAAATAGGCTCTCCTTAAAGCCAACTTGTTTATTTTGAAAATTGTATTGTTTTCACAAGATGAAATGTTTGCCAAGTATGTAAATTTCTTATTTTTAAATTATCAAGAATTACATTCCTATTGTGACACATAATTATATGCAAACAAAAAGTCACTCAAACTTTTTACTTATTTACATTTTCGACTGAGGTATTTATACAATTTTCCGCAACAAATAAACAAATCAATTAACGGTTTCGTTTAATGCGCTCCCAGAAGTCGGTCAATATCTGGGGTGGAGCCGAGTCAAGTTAAGTGTGTGCTTTAAATTTAATTAAGCCTTCTGCTATTTCTGGTTCATGTCTTGTTTCTTTTTTTTTTCTTGATTTTTTTTCTCTTGATTTATTTCTTGATTTTTCAACAAGAGGCCCAAGTTGGAGAGACCGGTGGATTCTGGTGGCTGCTTTCTAAACACAGATGCACGCTCCGCTGGAGCTGCCCACTCGAGAAAAGCAACAACAACTACAAATACAACAACAATGGCAGTCGATAGAACCACCAGCCAAAGACAAAGACAACAAGTTAGACCCGCCGCCTAACGGTAAATCAAATGAAAAACTTCTATTGATAGAGTCTCGTCGAATTCACAACGGCGACGTCACGGCGCGCGTTTTAAATTTCTAGCTGGAGGAGAAACCGTTGTTCGGTATTCTTCCCCTCTCTCTCTCTCTCGCGAAAACCAAAAACCGAAAATTAAAACTGGTTTTTGAAACTGGCTTAGAACAGAACGAAGGCATTTGCAAGTGCAACGTGATAAGGAAAAGCATGCAAAAATTACCACGCACCAATATATGCACACACACGTACGCGGCGAGCGAGAGCTCTCTCTCTCTTTCTTTTCCACACTCTGCGTCTCTTTCTCTCCGTTTTTCCGGAAAAACCGTCCGAAACGCTCGAGTCTTAACAGGTGACTGAAAACCAAGAACCGAAAGTCCGCAAGTCGGGTTTGCGCCACGTTAGTGGCTAACAGCGGCGTCGCCCGAAGATGAAGCAGCGACGCGGCAGAGTCACTTCGGCTCTGCAAAGCTATGGCCACTGTTATGGCGCTGATAACTTGGATGTGGTGCATGCTACCTTGAAAATAAAGGTTTGATGTGTAGTATTAAAATATTTTCGGTGGTGCATTCAACTCACAAGTTGATCGCTTTGCCTGAGTTGGTCAGGCATGCAGAGGCATTGGCTTTCAATAAACTAACCAAATTGGCAATTAGCATTTGGTAATGGGAAGCAACCAATTACAAGCTTATTTGTATTACATTAAACTGTTTACTAATATACAGAAAAAATATGAAATTATTGTAGTTTTCATTTCCTTTTAGAAATTAATTTTTAGCGAAAACAAAATATTATTTAATTGTGAATTAAATTACAGATGGAGTCTTTTTGGAACCTATAATTCATTATACTTTTGATCAGCATCAACAGGCGAGTTGATCTAGCCATGTTAGACAAACGCATTATTTTTTTATTTTTTTTTACAATTTTATAAGGGGTTATAATTGTAAAAATTCACAAAAATTTTGATTTAAAAACTAGCACAGAAGAAGCTATAATATTTTTTGATGTATTCAAAAATATATCATACAAAATATGGGTAAATATTTATTTGAAGAGTTTAAATATTTCCGGTCTTTTTGAAGGGAATCAGGATATTATGCAGTGAAACAGTCATTTCCGACCCTATAAACTATATATATTCTTGATCAGCATCAACAGGAGAGTCTTTCTAGCCATGCCGGAAAGAAAAATACATTTTAAATTTTTTTTCAAAATTTCAAAATTTTATAAGGGGTTACATCATTAAAAATCTCAAAAATTAAAAAAATTTTAATTTCTCAAAATTTTAAATTATGTATGCAGATTTGTTAATCTAGAAAAAACTAGCATAAAAAATCTTTCCGAATTGAATTTGATGCTATTTTGCTTTAGTTATGATGGTTTTACCTTTGATTTCTCACAAAAATTACAAAGATAAATATGGAATGATTTATGTGTACATACATTCATTAAAAAGTCAAATATATAAAATTATTTAAAAATATGTACTTAATTTTACAACATTTTTAAAGAGCTTAACTATATTTTGTATTTGTTTAACATAATCATTTACATCAACTGTAGCCAACAGAAAGCACTAACATTGCAGAGGCTGCCAAAAGCCGGTCTGAGTTAGCAGCATCTGCAGAACGAAGACTTAACATAGACCACGCACCCAACCTAAAAAAAAAACAAATGAAAATAAACAAAACCTGAAAACAGAAAACCCACACCGTAACTGCTCCCCTGACCTATATGCCAAACATCCTCTAGAGAAAAAAAAAACACCCACTAAAAAACGAAGAAAAACCGTAGCACCGAGCAAACTTTAAGCGCAACTAATTATGTGGGGGCACATACGAGTATTTCTGCAGCTTTAAATAGTTGAGCCTGAAGTCGAGTACCTGAGATGCCTCAAATACTTCCGAATTCCCAATTCCCATTCACGTTCGAGTTTGGCTTCAAAGATTCCGCAAGTACCGGGAATCTGCAAGTTATGCGAATGCGTTCTTCCACGAGCTTAAACTTACTACCTTACATCCTCTTTTACACTTTCTTACTTTAGAAGTTTTCAAATATGCCACTCATAACTGGTAGTTTTCCTTTCAGGAATTTTATAACAGTGAGAACACAAAAATACATAAAAATTTACATGGTTAGAATTAAAAAATTAAGCAAATAATTAATAAATATAAAAGGAGAACAAGGTGCGCACATTTAGAAACCAATTTTAAAGTCTTAAATAGTATATTAAATATTTACCTAACTCATTTAAAATATGAAATTTTAAAGTATTTAACTAAAATGTAAATTAGTAGTTATCTTAATTTTATCCTATATTTTTTTAATTTGGTTATACATTTTATATTCTTGCCATATTTTGCATATTATTATCAGTTGTTATATTTTGGGTTTCTAATTTTCATAAATATGTTTTTGTATACTTTTGTTTACGTTTTTTAAAAAAATATAAACCTTAAATTTAATTTTCTCAATTTTATAATAAGAACAAAATATTAAAAATACAAATTTTAATCACTTTATTGTATAATTAAAAGTTCTTTGCTATCCAAGCTTCACTGTACACCATCGTCTGACTTTGTTTTGGCTGCTGTTATTGTTTCTGTTATCTCCTGTTTTGGGCTGAGTGAATTGTGGCTGCTGTTGAGTTGAGGCCTCAAGGCTGCACTTGGCCTTTTATATGTTTTTTTTTCAGTTTTGATTTTTTGTTTTATTTTCTGTTTTTGTCCTGGCTTTGCTCTCTTTTTGGCCTCATCTTTGCTTTCCGCTCTCGCAGGTGACGTGGCCTATTAGCAGCGATAAAAGTCGAAGGCGCTCAACAACAAAAGGATATCCGGCTGAAGGAGCAGAGAGCTGGCAGGAAGATTCCACCGGCAAGAGCAGCAGCACGTGAGGGCATGCAACGTGTGTGTTTCACGCTCTGCCAGATTACGCGAGCGGGAAAATATGGATGAAAAATTAGCACATTAAAAATATATATATGTATGTGACTTACGATATCTTAATATGGCAGACGTGACACCTCCTGCTGCTCCTAAAAATTTCCCTAATGTGTCGCGAGATTAGCCTGAATTCATATTTACTTTTCGTATTTAATTGTGCGAATTGTTTGCCAAAAATTTAAAGCAGTGCCAGCTCAGCCGTATTATCATTGTCACCATTTTCCATATGTTAATTAGCCAGTTGATTATTTATTTAAGGGGAGAAATGCTGATTTGATTTTGGTACTATTTATTTAGTCTACATTTTGTCGCTTTTAAATGGGTATAATTTGGATGATTTATAATCGGATTGTCATATTAAATATGTACAAATTAATGGGAATTTAGCTTAGTTTTTGAAATATTATAATTACTTTTCACTCTTGTGCTGTTACATTTTTAAATAATTCCATTGAGTCCCTAATTGAGCCCCAAAAAGTGTGCTATGAATTTACGATGAGCAGCAATTAGTCAGAGTTTCTCTGTAATTTTCTTGTTTTTCTTCCATTTACCTTAACGTGATTTACAGGCTGACTTTTATTTTTATTTTTTTCTCTCTTCCAGTCCAGGATCATTAACATTTCATCTTGTTTTGGACTCGCACTTTTAATTGAGGCTTCGTTTAGGAACTCGACATCTCCATTTCAATTTACATATGCTCATTTTTGCACAGTTTTTTCTTCACTTTGAGACTTCTGTCTTTCATTTCAGTTTTTGTAAAGCCATGTTGTATATTTTTAAGGGTCGTCAGTTAGTTTATTTTTCCACAGCAATCTTTTTTTTCGTGACTTCCCTGCCTTAGGAGCCTTTTAAACAGTTTTCACAGCGTTTTTGCGTAGTTTTTTCTTCAGTTCTTTCTCTAGGGTTTCCCGACATTTCCTTCTCATCCTTTGCTTGTCTATTTTCGCAGCAATCTTTTTTCTGGTCTCCGTTTTTAGACTTATGGATGTTGACGCTTCTCCAGTGGCATTTTCCCTCCTTTTTTTTGTTCGTCCCATTCATCCAGTTTAATTGGCATTTAACAAGCCTCCTTTGTTCGTACTTTTTTCCGCCGCTGGACAACTTTTCAATTCTTCTCACCTCTGGCTCATTGCATTTGACTTTGTCTGTGCTCACCTGGGATAAATGCGAATACCATGCCCATTAATGTCAACTCATTAGACACCGCTAACCATAATCCCAATCCCCAAATCGTTCTGGATTCCTTGGAGATAGCCTCAGTCCCCACAGCCACAAATAAGTGGGAGAGGAGGACCTAAAAACTCGAAACTCATTCCAAGTCCTAATTACAACTTAATCGCTTGACAAACAAAGCAGACGCCCCCACATAAACAGCAATAACAGCAATGAGGAGGGACCGGGATAATGCCTGTCCTAAGTTTTAAATGGCGACCCAAAGTCACTTTAAAGACTCCTCGGCCATTCGGCCATTCTTAGCCATGGACGACATGCTGAACTCCCCTTTATTGTCACGCCTTAAATAGTTAATAGGGAGTAATGGCTGGCAGAGGGGAGATGGTAAAGTTTAAGGAGGTTCTGGGGTTTTGACAATGTGAAGCTTTTAAATATATATAAATATTTATCATCACTTAAACTATTTTAGATATTTTGTATAATTTGTTTAAGATCTCAACTTTTTATTGGGATAAAATTTGATATATTTATTAAGCAAAAATGATCAATTTAAAATATTTAGCTAAAGAATAATAAAACTAGAAAATATATCTAAAAAAACATAATATTTAACCATTTAAAATATATTTTCTTAAGCTTTACTTAGTGCTATTTTAATATTTTTAAATACTTTCCAAGTCCTATATTTTATTCTTAGCTTTAAATATTTTAGGCCACAACATTTCGCTTTTATTCCTTTACAATATACAAATCCACCCACTTTTATTTTAAAACAAGAATTGACATTGCATGCAAAAACTATTTCCATGTTAGTCGACCAACCCGGTTACACCCCCAAAACTGAATATTTCATGACAATTAAAATGTTAACTCTGTCAAGCGGCACGCACAGGACTCCTGCCACCAGCCACCCACTCACCCTCCACCGAGGGCACCCCTTAACCACACAATGCCACACACATGGATAGGGGCCAAGCCCGCAATAAGCTTACACTTACACCTGCTAAAATCAACCCCTTCCACCTGCCACTTGCAACATTCGAGCGAATAATGTTGCGGTCAATTTCATTATCCTTGTCCCCCGACCACTAATGCACTGCAAATTAAAATATAGAGACTGTTCTTAAGTGTTATAATAATTATAATTAAACTAGGAGATTATAGTATATTGTGTATAAGTGTTAAAAATACTTAATAAGAAAGCACAATATATTATAAATTTTATTTATTTATTAACTTATCTTAAAGCTAACAATTAGTTCAATTAGCACAATATATTATAAATTTTATTTATTTATTAACTTATCTTAAAGCTAACAATTAGTTCTACAACTAAAAACTAATGTAAAGTTAAGAACCATAACAGCTTAGGCTTTATGCTTTTTACACGTATATTTTCTTTAATTTAATTCACTCTAAAGTTTATATTATAATTTTATGAATTTGTTTTCTTCTTAATATATTTAATTTGAATAGATATTTTCTCTAAACAAAAGAAATAGAGGGAGCTCTATTTCTTTTCAGTGCAAAGTTAGGCCCTCGCAGCTGTTTGGCTTACTGGAATTAGGCAAGGATTTGGCGGGGCTTCAGTGCAGCGAACACAAAGGATCTGCCTGGACTTAGATTGAGATTTGACAATGGCGTCTGTGTACCATTATTGGCGGATTGGCAGGATCTCGAATGAGAGAACGACCCTGCATGCATCACTTCATTAGGCGTATCAATGTCACTCGCCAGCTGAGTGGCATGCATCAATTTCCAGTTGGCCCAGGAACTGTGTAGAGGCATGAACATGCTTCATTTGTCGAAGGACTCAAAGGGGAACAATGTCCAGGTAAATCAGGATAGCCAAGGTCCTTCAAAAAGAAACATAAAAACTAATAACACATGCTGAAATGTGGTGATGATAATGACATTAAGGACTTACCTTTCAGTCTGTGTTTAATGAAATTAAAGTTCAATTGGTAAATAAGAGAAATTAAAGAAATATTTATACACAATTTGAGAGTGTGCAGATTTACTTTTGTTATATCTAAATAAAATAAATCCTAATTAAATAAAATTCCGCCATCTGTTTTCTGCACATTGTATTTGCCCAGAGCCAAAACCATATTATTTACAAAAAAGAACCTTTTAGGCCATAAACAATATTTAAACAGACAAGTTTTTAGGGGCCAGCATGGAGCTATTTCCGCCGTAATTCAGATTTACTGTGCTTTTCCGCACACACACACACACACACACATTGTTTGACATTGGCAAAGTTGACGGGGAAAATTTGTCGCTGCAAAAGTAAATATAATTAAACAAACCGCAAAAATATTCATACAGCAGTTGGCCATTAAAATTACACATTTTGCCAATTATATTTAGAAAGTGTATGGTAAATGGCGTAAAGAAAAAAAAAACGAGACAATAAATCCAGTCCAATTATTTATTTAAATATATATTTGTGTATAATGTATGCGCTGTGCTTGTGTTTAATATTTGCGCGCATGCATATATCAATTATTTGGCCAATTGCTGTGACTTATTTATTAATTTTTCCCAACGAAATGGGACGGACGTTACCATTTGATTTCAATTTGTAGTCTGACAATTGAAAATATGCGTTTCATAAATAAACTAACTTTTAGTTCACAAAAACTCTGGCTTTTTTCCCTGATATACTTAATTTAAAATATTGAAACAGACAGGCAACATTGGTTTCCCATTCAATTGAGATTTATATATATGAGCAGCACTGTACTGCTCATATGCAATTTAATTTAATTAAATGTTGAACACGATGATTTAAGTGACTTCGTTTTGCGCGTTGTCAATTGAAATGAAAGTGAAACGCTTGTCACAGGTAATGTATTTTATTTGTACATAAATTATTGCTCCGTTTCTTTTTGTTCTTCGCTTTTCCTCCTCATCACTTTTAATGCGAAAATTATGAATAAACTGCAGACCAGCATGGCGTATACATAATTGAGCAATTGAAATGCAATAGAAATGAATTATGCAAAGCAACTGTCCAGCTAAGTGGAGTGCCGATCAATTTGAATTTCAAACTAAATTGTAATTTAATTAAGTAACATTTTCAAATTAATAACAAGTGAAAACAGAGAGCTGTAAATTTATTTAAGGCCTGGTAGTAGAAGTTACTATGGTAAGCTTTAGGGGAAAACTTTAATCTAACAAAAGGGAGCCTGAAGTTGAGTAAATTTATAAGCCAGCTTCTTACCAAATCTGACCTCAAAATAAAGTCTAATTTATTTGCAGGCTTACTCCATTCCCGACCATTATCTTCCACCGAAAACTTCACTACCTGAGAGCCCATCTTTAGACCTCACAATAACTCAAACCGGCTAATGGCCAGCACCAACAATTTGCAAAACAAGAAACACTCTCTCTCTCTCTGGATTTTTGGGTCACTAGAGGCGTCGAATGTTCCCCATAAATTTGCAGGCCAAGTGCCAGGGAAACCCTTTAGCAAAATGCTTGCAACAAAAGGTTGAACTAGAAACAGAGGCCTCAAACCGAACAAAGTTAAGAGGCAGAGGCACACAAAGGGCATGAAAATGAAAACCTTATCAATAGAGGCATAGAACACTAAGTGGCAAGGTTTTAGAACTATAAAGTCTGGTAATAAAGGTTAAAAAAATCATTTAAAATTGTAGAAGCCTTTACAAAATGTTTACTAAATAAATAAAATACTAGAAATCAAAATAATGCTTGAAATATTTATTTTTAAAACAAAAACGTTGCTCTATAATCTCTACTTTTGCTGTATTTTTTGACACTTTCGTTGGCCTGTGAACAATGAGCCCTGGAATTTATCAAACATTTTGTGGTTGCCATTGTTTCATTGGCATTTTCCTCCCCTCTGTTACCCTCTGCAATAAAAATTTGACATATTCATGCCGCAATCCATGCTGTTCTATCTTTATAACTCCCAACTGCAGGCCATCGCTGTGAATATCTATAATTGTCAACAAATGTTACCCAATTCAGGCACATTTGCATAGATTTTTGGAATAGTCATTATGCCATGATGAGTGGGATGATGATTATTGTGGGCATGTTGCGGATGTGGATGTGGATGTGAATGCCGATGCTGAGCCCTCTCCCGATCATGATGATTTCCATGTGTCATGGCAAGCTGACAGCCTCGGCTTAGTGCCGCTTTTGGCTTAGCTACTGCTAATCGATTATGCAAAAATAAAATGGAATAGAATAAAATAAAATGCTTGCCAAAGCGAAAAGCGAGAGTAGCTGAAAAAATCAAAATGAATCAAGGCAAAGTTTGAACAGCAAAATGTGGAGACTCATCGATGGATACTCGGCAAAAAGAAATTGTTTTGCCACTCATCATCTCACTCCGGCAGCAGCTCGGGACAAAACCCCAAAGTCAATTAAAGGATTTCCAACCCCAGGCAGCCCACTCTCCCCTAAACTTTATTGTCACACATAGGAGAAGGACTGGGCTGTGGGTGAAACAATGGCAGGGATAAGCCACAAAACTGTATTGTAACCTGAAAAATTAAAATCTGTATGGGGGTAGAAGAGGACCAAGACCGATTCTGTATTCTGTATAAAATTCGTGCAAGTCCCTTGAATGGGTATCCGATTTTATGTGTGGGATTAAAGGATGGTTGAGATGGAATATCTGATGAAATGGTAATCTTTCAAGAAGATTTATCTGAAAAATCACGTTGAAATGAAAATTATCCGATTGAAATATTCTTTCTGATTTTTTTTTGGTTAGAAATTAAGCTGCCTAATTGATATTAATTTTTAAAATAAAAAATACTCTTTGAAAGCAAGATGCTTTTTAATGCAGTTTTAAGAGAGCCTGGAGTGAGCTTAACAGCGTGAAAGGGAAATTTATTTAAGGAACCCTCAAAAGTCCTGCAAATTTCAAAGTTTCCCTAAACATTTTCAACAATAGGACATGCGCCACTTCTCAGCTTCGACCAAAATCGTTTTCCAATAATGCTTTATATCCTCTGCACTGTGAACATTCGAAAAGCACAACCACACCAGCAATTTTAAAGCAGTCAAATGAAGGAGCGGCCAAGAAGGATTCTATAGACATCAGAGGATGGAGACAAGTGCTCGCATGGAGGGTAAAATGTTTTTTGTGTTTGTGGTTGGTAGAAAGACGAACGAATTCCTCCATATGAATGACGACGACTACTGACTGCAATTGACTGACTAACTGACTATCCCCTTCCCTACATTCCTGTATCGAAATCGTCCCGTCCGGCTTTTGTTGTGAAGTGAAATGTTTACCAGATTTGAAGTCGTAAATTGATTTGATTTTGGTCATTTCTGCACTTGTTTGCCTGCTAAACTTTTCCTCTGTGCGAAAGTGGCAAAAATTTCAATCGAAACGACCAATTTGTGTGTGTATTTACAGTGTGTTTAGTGTGCTTAGTGTGTGTGGGCGTGATTGATGGGAGGCGTGGTCAGAAGGGAGGGTCACCCTATTCAGCCGATAAGTTACGCTCAATTGAGTTCTGTTTGAACTGCTGATGTGTGCAATGCGTCTTGGATTTCCCGTCTTTTGTTTACTTCAATCTTTTTGCGGTTGTTCTTGGCTGACAATTTGCTGCTGCTATTGTTGTTGTTATTCCCAGACACTTTGACATTTGACATGCCAGTGGAAGTTTTAAGCACTGGCACAAAAAACAAAATAGTTGTCAATTAAGCAAAAAGAGGACACTCCAGTGCACCCTCCCGAATAATGAATGATGTGGTTGCTGTGGCCAAAGTTCAGGGCTTACAACCGATGATAGATGCGAGATATAAGTATACTTTGGGGATGGGGATGGGAATGGATGTAGCCTGGGTTGGATTGCAGGACCTCGAAATGTTGTTTGTGGTCCGATGGCCATCGAAGAACTGAGAGCAAACTAATCAGAGTGAGTGGAAGCTTCAAATTTGAGATTGACCAAGGGTAAGGATTAAATTTGAAAATTTTTAAGGCTTGTGAAATGTTGAATTGGGGTTTTTTCTAGAAGTATGAACTTGACTTTTAGCAGTAGAAATTTAGAGAACCTATGACTATGAACAACGCTAATTTAGAAACCATTAAACTGCTTAAATTTGTTGTATTTAATATCATAATATTTTCTTTCATTTTAAATACAGAAATAATATTATTTAACCTCTTTTGATTACTATATCTTGGCACTCTTAGCTCTTAAAAAATCATTATAAAAATTCCCTAAATATTTACACTCCCATTACTGGAAGCCCCAACAAGGACTTGTATTTTGTCTGCCTCTGTTTACAGAATCTTTCCCCCAGGTCCCTGCCACAACGTCTCCCTTTGGTTTTATCTATTTAAAACAGCTGCCCGTATAAGCCATAACTTGTATGTTAATAACCCCAATTATGCGCAGGAATATACCATTTTAGTTCTCACCTTCCTCAACTCATGAATTTTTAGCCGCCGGAGCTGGCTTGTGCTCGATTTTTGTGTTTGTTTTGGTTCACATTATGGCCACTTTTGGTCGGTGCGTTGCTGCATTATCACGTCCTAGTTTTATGTGCTATTAAGTGCAGTATAAGCTTGCGGGGCCCTTTAAAGTGTGCCATAATCTTGGCCATGCGGACGCTAGCCGCAGAGTAATGGCCAGCACTTTGGTGCTGCATTTTGCACTGAATTTAGCCCCATAAACTGACTTCTGGTCTCTGTTCATTTTCAAGCCAGACACGAGACTCGCATTATTACACAAAAATCCGTTGGCAGTAGCCACAAAAGGGGGGATTTACGCACTTTAAACCGGCTTAAAAGTGATGACAAAAAATGACTTTAGAATTACAATTTAATATTTAACTTTGTTTACTTTCATTTCTATAACCAATTTATTTTTAAACTTTCCATTGTTTAGTTTTTTGTTCTAAAACTTGGTACGAACCCATTTCATTTGTCAGTTTGTTGACTTTGAATATTCATTGTCTAACAATCTACAACAAATTCGATTTGCATAATAAATGAACGAACACTGCCGCTGTTTGGTGTAATAATAGAAATAATTTAATTTGTACATGTGTGTAGAGCAAATTAAACAATTAAGAGCTGGTAATAAACTATCAAGAAGAGAAATGTAATAAATTGAATTTACGAATAAATTAAATAATTAGAAGTGAAGTAAGTGGCTAGGTTTAGTACAGTAATTTTAACCAATTGAATGTAATATTATTTCTCAAATTAAAATATTTTTCTCACATGAATAATATTCTCTCTTAAACTTGGTTTACAAGTACTTTAAACCCCTCTGGCAGTTACTCGATTAAGTTCTTTGTAAACTTTCCTTAGACTCGAATGCTTTATGAACTTTTAATACCAGTTCCGTTTCAGTTCCGGTGACTGAAATATATACCCATACCTATGCCCGGATTACTATATGTTTTACCAGCCGAGTTTGTGGCACCTTTCAATTCATTAGCAACTTTATAGAGCAAAACTTGGACTGGCCAACGAAATTTACGCACTGTTGTACCAAGAAAAGCAGAGAAGAAAAATATGTGTTGCATCGAATAAAATAAACTAAACTTAACTTCACTTTTAGGAGCAAGGACGAGGGCAGGAGACACATGGCAGGAATGGAGTCGAGAGTAAAAAGCGAGTCAATGTATGCTTCTGTTTTTCTTACTAATATAAAACTTGGCATTAAACGCGAACGAGACGACGGGGAAAGTAGCCTGAACTTGAGAAGTCAAAAACTCCCAAAGAGGACTTATGAGAATGGCAGAGGAGAAGGGGAAAACTGTGTTGGGGAAAATGCAGGGGAGCATTGCTTGTTTTGAGCTCAAACTTTGGCGCTGTATCTCCTTCTGCTGCCTCCATTTTCCCCCCCCACGTCCTGATGCCCTCCTGATAAAGTTTAACTAGCGCCAAAACACAAACACAATACACCCTTACGCATACCATAAAGTGGGAAGAAGCTGATGGAATGCAATAAGCCACGGCAGTAGTGATGCCAATTTGGCTGGGTCTTGGCTTTAAGTAGTCTTAGATATATTTAAAATTAGTTTTTGATATTTGTATAGTGATTTTTATACCCTTGCAGGGTATTATAATTTCAGTCAGAAGTTTGCAACGCAGTGAAGCAGACCTTTCCGACCCTATAAAGTATATATATTCTTAAACAGTATTAACATGCGAATCTTTCTAGATATGTCAGGAAGAAATCGATTTTTTGGCCATTTTTGCAAAATTTTATAAGGGGTTACATCATTAAAATTTTTGATTTTGATAAATAATTGAATTTTCAAAATTTTTTAATAAAGTATGCAGATTTATTAACTGTAGAAAATCTTGCACAGAACAGTTTTCCGATTTAAAATTAATGCTCTTTTGGCCGAGTTATGATATTTTTAATTTAAAAAAAAATCAAGAATTTTTTTAATATAAAAAATCCGATTTTATAATACAAAATAATATTTTTCTAAGTCAAGGAATCATTTCCGACCCCATAAATCATATATATTCTTGATCAGCATTA
>VNKB01011687.1:0-12706 GCA_008042735.1 Drosophila leontia
CATAAAGCGCAGATCTGGGGAGGGAAAATGAAACTATAAACTGAATCAGAAATTAACATAAAGGCCTCAGAAGTCAAACCCAACCTGTATCTGTTGATATCTTTTTTTTTTCCAACTCTGCATTGTTAGCGGCTGCCACGCCCACAACTCCCCCACAAAGCTAACGGTTTCAATTGTTGTACATGGCCGGCAATTTGTTTGATTTCCCGCAGCCCCCCCTCTTGGCATGTCCAGCATATTTTCTCACACTGACCTGCCCCATGGAAAAGTACAAAGCGCAATTTGGTTGTGCATTTTCCGACCTTCTTTGGGGGCACTGTACACAATTTTGTGGGATTTTTTAGAGAACCATCAATATAATTTTATGGGTTCTCGTTAGGTTAGGTTTCATTAAAAATTGTAGAAAGGTCAGGTAAACACTTGAGCATAAAAATAAAGTAATTAACTTGGCTTTAAATCGATTTTTAATTGTTATTTTATTACTGTTAAAACTTTTCATTTTATATCTTTGTTTAGAACATAACACAAAATGTTAACATAGTAAATCATGAAAGCTTACAAAATAAAGAGTATAATTTTCGTTGGAAATTTTTGTTTAAAAATAAACCTCAAACTTAAACGTAAACGTAAACGTCAGTTCCTGTACCTAAGTATTGATATTTGAAACCATATTTTAAATAACTTTTTGCTACAAAAGCCTTCAAATTTCTACACCCCCATAACTTGTTTTGTATTCCGTTTCATTTCTTGTGGCTGTCAATTTCACAACATTTGTCAACTGACACAAATAAAATAGAAAATGAAAAATGAAATTTTGTGACAGTTGCTCTCAAAAAGGAAAAAAAGGAGCGTGTTCTCACGCTTGACCTGCAAATGATTTTTGGAGCTTTTGTTCTTTCAACGAATTTCAATATAAAGTCTTTAAACATTTAAAAGTGATTTGCAGATTTGCTAGAGATTATTTTGGTTATAAATTTATTAGAATGTCGATGATTTTGTGTGACAAAATTGGCACATAAATAATTAAAACTCTGAAAACCAGCCTAGTTACATTTAATTTATTCACATGTAAATAAATTTTATCTCTTTATTTAATTTCAACATTATTATTAGGCAGGTAACTGTATTTACCTTCGATATATATTTATTCACCAGTTTTTTCACATTTTGCCACAAAATAAATATTTAAAACCTCCACACGAACAGAGGCACACACCACCACAAATTCCAATTAATTGGCAAATTTTTTATGGGTAAACATTATTGCCATAAATAACAGCAAGCCTTTGGCTGCTTCTCTTTATTGTCCTCTGTTGATTTTTCTCGATTATTAGCTTAAAATACACAAGCCGAGGCCATAAATAAGCGAACCGTACTTGGGACTAGCATGCACAACGAATATTACGCATACGCCGCATGGTACGGGACAAACTTGACATTGAACTTGCCGTTCCCTGCTCTCCGTTCGATATCCTCAAGGCCATATTGGGTGCATTTTGGGGGGGTGGTCTTTAGAGGCGGCATTAAATATTCATTTGGCAGGCGGCTGCCATGGCGACAATAAAAAGTGGCCCCAACAGGCACAACATTTTTAATTGTTTGACCAAAAGCGTTCGATATACATATGTATATAGAGTCCCCGCCTAAAAATGTCCTGCTGCTGTTCCCCTAAGGAGTGTGGGGTCTTTTGGGGGGTGGCACTTTCGGTGGGGGGCTGGGGCTCGTAATGAAGCCACATAAATCTCGGCACTAAATATATTTGCCAAGTTTCTGGAGCCCAGAGCCCCAAAAGGCGAAGTGAGGCAATTAATCTTTTGCTGCGAGATATATACAAGTTGATATATAGACAGTAGAAGGCAAAATAATAGCAAAGAGTTGAGTAGAAAAATAATTTAATAATTTAATTTAATAATTCATAAATCATAAAAGTGCTTAGGTATTATACCAAAAATTCTGAGAATTTAGTGTTAAATAAATAGATTTCAAAATGCATTTTATTCTATTTTTAGAGTCAATTTTATTATTATTAAAGCTTTTTTATTAAAAACTAAATTTCTTGCTTTAATTTCTAACTTATTATATATTCACAAATTATTTTAAAATTCAATAAATAAATTATAGTATTAACTCATAAACACTTCCTATTTATCCTGCCTTACTTGTCTCTATAAACTTTTTTCGCCTGCCAACGCAGGACACGTAAAAAAACACTCAAGGGAGGAAGCTGGCCTGCCTTTTGGGTATGCGGATCCTGACAGGGATGCGGATGTTAAGATAGGAATTGGGGAAGGAAATGGGGATGGGCAGGGGACATCTACAGGCCACAAAAGTAATGGCACAATAAATGTGCAACGGGCAGTCAGAAATCACGACTGTTAAGGAGAGGCTCCACAGCTTCTCAGCTCCTCCACTCCTCAAACCCCCTCTCATTTTCCCCCGTTGCGTGTAAATTATAGATAACCGTGTTAATGTTGCAGCGTCCTAGATTTTCTTTCGGCCCCCCCGAAAATATTCTTCTCCCCAAAACAAACAAAGTTGTTGACGGAAGTTTTTTGGCCTCGACTGAAAGTGTGCCACGACGGATGCGAGATACATTTCCACAGCAACTTCCTGCGTGTCCTTGTTGGCCACTCCTCGAGCAAATATTTGTTGATTATTATTTATGGCATAATGACTGTCTGCTGGCCACTTTAAAGCACTTTCCATTTTAGCACTTAAGTTTCGAAAAATTAGCAATTTGAATAATTTAATTACGCCGTGACCTGCAATTTGCGACGCTAATTAAAACGTGCCAATGTCCACGTGCCTCGACCAACTTGGCTGGTATTTGAGCTAGAGAAGCTAACGAAATTTTAACGCTCTATATTCATTAGCTTTGCATTTTGCCTCGTCCTCCCACGACAAGTTTGTTTTGCCTGTAAATACACGTAGTTTTTGGTTAGACTTTTACTTTATGTTTTTTTTTTTTCTAAGGCATTTGCATGGGACGTGAGTTCTTTGATATGGAGATTTAGCCACGTGGGCCTGGAAATGTATCACAGTGTGTGTTCAGGAATTCCTAATTGCTTTTAGTTTATTTCCAAGTATTTTTGTTTTTATTCTGGCAGGAAATGTAGGCTGCTATAAAGTTGACAAATTAAATTTAAATAAAACATAAGAATGACTATTTGTTTAGTTTTAAAGTGCTGCCCAAATACATTGCCTAATTCCCTTACCAAACAATACTTTAAAGATTAGAGAAAGCCTATTAAAACACAAGGTACTTATTTATTTTCTAGCTTCCGAGCAATTAATCCTCTCAAAACATTAAGTACTTCCATAAATCTATGTATAGTTAACCAATTATTTGAATGAGCAATTACTCATGCATTGTCAATGATTATTTAAACATTTTTCTGAATTGGTTAAGTAAATGAAATTTGGCAAATTGCTCGTTGAGCATAAATATGCGAATTTTATTGTTTGTTGACGATTTGCAGTTTCTGGAGCGGAAATTGATTGTATTTAATTTCCAGCAAAGCGACCACAATGGAAATTTTGTATATATAGTATATATTTTTTTGTTGTTGGTTGTTTTTAGCTTGGCAGCAATTGCAGCAGCGAGAAACAAAGTAAATAACAAATTAGAGAGCGAGAGAGGGAAAAGCCAAAAAACTGAAAACTGTAAGCGCGTGTTGGGAATGGGAATGGTTGTACCCTGTTGGGGGTGTTTTGAAGGGTATATTAGTGAGGTAGGAAAAGGGTTTTTTCTAAGGGTTAAAGGGAAAGTTTAAGAGAACAAATACTAATGTTTTCTTGCTTTATTTAACACTAAAATTTCAGAGATTACAAATTTAGGAAATAATACTTAAGCTAGAAATACACTTACATACATATATCAAATGGAACAGTCCTTTAAAATATATTGACAAAAATATTGGGCTCAATTTCGTATTGAAAATATAGTAAACTTTTATTTAACGCTATCTTATTATCGAAAAATATACAAAAAATCGTATATTACTTCTTGATGTTGTGTTAAAAAATCGAGTTTTTCCACAAATATCGCAACGTTAAAGAATCGATTGTGTATCGGCCTTCGCCTTAAATATTAAGCTTTAAAAAATGTATAATTTGTATAATTTGTAAATCATAAGAGTTTATCTATGAGAAGCAGCTTTTTCTATTGTTTAAATTACCAGTAGTACAGGGTACCTCATATGTCGCATTATTCAAGTCTTAAATCTGAATTGTTTTCATTTTCGGTTGCCAAGTTTGGCGAGGTGCCGACGGATAGCAAAGGAGAATTGCATTAACTCCACTCGAAGCGCCGAAACCGCAGCCGAAAAGCTTTTGCCACAGAAATCTAATTTCGCACTCACGCTCCCCCTTTTCCCTCTTTTTTGCAGATGTCGCATCAACTGCAGCAGACACGTCGCCGCTTGGGCTCCGTCAGCGATTCGGCGCCACCATCGGAGTCCAGTGAGGGCACCGGCTCCTCTTCGGAGCCCCGCGACGAGTTGATTCTACACCCCGACTGGTCGGCTCACTCCCAGTCCTCGGCACAGCGGAGCAGCGTCCATGGCACCACATTCTCGTACAATGCCTCGGACATCGATGCGGACACCATTAGCACAGACACCACGAGCAACACCAATCTGTCGGACTACGAGCGGGGTCAGGTGGAGAGCTTCTTTGGCGGCCTGGGCACCGAGATATATGTGAGCGGTGCTTTGGCGAATCTCTACGAGGGCACCGGCAAGGATGGCGACTGGCGGCTTGTCTTCACCGGCATCCCAGTGATCCTACACGACAAGGGCAACTGCCGGGCCAGGGCCATACCCAGAGTAACCCTCGTGCTGGCCGAGAGGGGCTCCTGCTTCTCGCTCTGGTCGGATCGCATTGACAATCTTTCGAACTACCGGATTGCGGGTCCCTCTTTCCACACCATGTGCCTGTCGAGCAATCACCAGCAGATGATCGGCTTCAGCTTCGATTCCACGGACGCGGCCCGTGAGCTCTGGCAGCATGTGGAGCGGCTGGTCAGTGATCCGGAGAATATAGCATTGACTGTGCCTGGAACCAGGAAGCAGAAGAAGCAGAAGCGCGTTAAGCCGGCTCCCCTGCCGCCCAAGTCGCAGATTTCGCATCCGTGCCAGTTCCACCATGTGACCAGTGTGGTCAAGGAGGACAGCGAGCGGTACTACAGCATGCAGGCCTTTGGGCCCCCGAATCCCCAGCAGCATCGTTGAGTAGGGTCGGGCGCGTGGATCTGGAACACGAGCGCCCTTTGGTGGCAGAACTGAGATCTGCAAAACCCCCCAAAAAAAGTATAGAGATCCAGCTATAAACCCATAGTTAGTAGGAATAGTTATAGGATTCGGGTATAGCAGATATCTTGAGAAATTTGAAGGTATTTTGGAAAGTGTTTAAGGGTAGAGAAAGATGTGCATTTAACATATATTGAACTTTTTCCAATGATATTTTGGTTTATATAGATTTTGTTGGTATACGTTTGAAGGTTTCAATTCTCTAGACATTTCTGGGTATCACACAAATCTCTAGATATTGTGTTTTCTTATCTTAAAATATTTTTAAATGATTTCTGAAACATATTCTTGCTACATATGCTTTCAAATCTCTCAAGATTTCTGTGTAACCCCAGCTAAATCCCTTTGTTATAGGCCTAAGTTATGCCAATGTGTCCCAGTCGGTTGACACATTTATCTGTGATACATTTTAGGCGTTTATAATTTAGAAAAGGTAACTGAAACAACAACAACAAAAAATTTGATAAAGAAAATTTTTAAAGCAGACATAGAAAAATTAAAACAAGAAGTTTTTCAAGTTATTACCATACACATATAATATATTATAATCAATAAGTCCGAGAGTTTTTGTAAGTCCTTTTCTAATATCACACATAGACACATAACACTCTTATGCATAATGATATAATATACCATATATAGTCCTGATATCTATCAAGTAATCTATGTATGTCCCATTTGCAGTCGCTGCAAATGTTTTTTGATACCTAAAAAGCTTGTTTTCTTATCGGATTATGACTAAGCCCAGAAAAAACAAAAAAAACAAATAGAGAAAAACTATTAACAAAGTGTTTTTTTTTTAAACTCTATGTATCATATTATATACATGCATCTATATGCTATATATTACACCTATATCTATACATTATATGTAGCTCTAAGCATTACATCATAGCCACTTGTCTGTATATCTCTGAACTTCATATATATTTGCCTGTGCAAAAACAGAATGCGAGAAAAACAAATAAAAGCTGAGAGAAAACAAACAAAATTTTATGTTTAATTTTGATTGTTAAGGGATTAAAAAATGTAATTCAATTGATAAATTTATGGGCACTTTTTTAGGTAAGTGTTGTGCATTAATAACTTAATTAAACTGATTACAAAAACTGTCAGAGGTAGCAAGATATGGAAAATAAATAATTTAAATTTTGTTAAAACTAAAAACAGCTTATAGCAATGCAACTTTACATCTATAAATATTCAATTTTCATGTACAGAGTGCAAATTATTTCATTAATTGACTGAAGAATCATATATTGATATAAAATGCTTCATTTAATTCCATCTCCCGCTCGTAACCTCTTCCACATTCAATGACATAATCTAGCAGCATATCAAACCTCAATCATTTTACCCCCATGACTCAATTATTTACCATTCGAGTGCACTACCAATTACAATAACAATTAAAGCCATTACGAGTGGGGAGAAGTAAGAGCCCGCATGATAAAGCCAATAGGAGGGGAACACTTCCATATATCACGAGAGCTGGACCGAAACGGGAGCTCTGATTCTGATTGACCGATGGCTGCTATAATTGCTCCTACGTATGACACTCGTTTTGGCCCACTCGGAGCTCTCCTCTTTTAGCCAGAGTTGCACAACCAACCCACCAGCACTCGATGCGATGCACATTTATGCTAATTAAGACACATCGAGTGGCAGCCAGGAGTGGACACAATCTCTTTCTGCGGCCGGGCTTGCATTTAATGGTCGCCTCTCGGTTTATTATTTTATTAATGCTATTATGCTGCGCATTTATTATTTCATGTCCGACAATTAAAACCTACAATTTTTGTTTGTCGCCGTTGAATAATGTGCAGTTATTTGTTGACTTGGCCAACGCTCCTCGCTCACTGCCAGCCATCCATCTCGCTGATGCAATGCAAACGCAATTGTGTCTGCGAGTACTTGGATTCCCACAGCAGAAAGTCTAATTAACTGGCAGCGACCTTGATTAAGTGCGAACAATGCCGCGGAATTTGCAACAAAAGCCGGGAGAAATGGGTTAAGCCCTGAAGAAGATCGAGTGCGGGGGGAGCAATGTCTCTGGATCAAGAAGTGGCTTTATGGGTCAACTCCCAGAGAGCTATGTATATTTGTTTTAGAGCTGTCAAGGGAGTCGCCTCTTGGAAAAGTATAATGGCTTTGGCTTAGTAAAAAAACACTAAATAAAATAACATAAAACAAATTTAAAGATTTTTGGGGAATTGAAAATTAAAAATATTAAAATATAGTCTTGTGCACATATTGGTTTTATTGTTGTAGCCAAACGTTAACCTTATTTCTTGAGATTTTCAGTTCAAATTAATCAATTTCTGGGATTCAAGCACCAGGGGAACAGAATCAGCAGAAGGTGATGATCCATAAAAGCACCTAATGAGGTCACTCCCAGTTTCCAATTACCTCCAAAATCATAAATGAACCCCATTAACTCCCGGCACTTGGAAATTTAATCAACTTTGCGTGTTAGCCAAGTGCATTTCTAACCACTTTCGGCTTATATCCAATATTCGTTCCCTCAAATGCAAACCAAAGCGTTTTAATCAAAAACTTGCTAAGCTCCAAAAAATTCCGTTTTTGGCATTCAACGTTGTTGCATGGCCATATGATGTGGTTGTGAGTGTGTGTGTATAATGGCCAATACTTTGCCTGCATTTTTGATGGGGCCAAAGTCTGGTCTCTCCTGCTGCAGTTGCCATTGTCCGACAGCGGAGCAGCCGGGGCTAATGGCAAAGCAATCCCCATTTCCCCATATCTAACAAAGAACTGATCCCTGCCAAAACATGCAAAATCATGGACAAAGCCATTCCCTGATTCAACTCTCAACTCTTTGGAAAAATTCAAAAATTGCATTTGCTTTCGGTTTCGACAGAGAGGTTTTTCCCCCCACACACAAATGTGCACAATAAAAAATATATAGAGTTGATAATAAATACAATGAATAAATAATATATTTCATTTAATAATTAAATTAATTAAATAATAAATAATATATTAATAAAATGAATTAATTTATGGTTAATAAAATAAATTTTGCGGTAAAAAGAATTAAAATTCCAAGAACTTCCATTCGTTCTGAATTTAAAAAATAGGAATTTTTATAGGTATTTAAAATAATAAATATTTCAAATGAGAAATCTTGGCTTTAATAAATAAATATAATACAGTGGCCACAGAAATCTTTTAAAAAACAAAAGAGTTAGCTTACTTTCTTACTTACTTACTTTTCTTAAAGATATACATTTTGTAGTTAACTTCTGGACCAAATTTCAACTATTCTAAATACTTTTTTTAACAAATAACTTTAAAAAAGAAGTAAAAAAGGTGGCTTTATATATTAATGGTAAGTTTTAGGTTATTTTCTTTAATAAAAATATTCTTAATCCCAATTTGTTCTGTGCACAAAATTCCTACATCTGTGTGCGATTGTGGGTGCCTGTTGGGTGAGGCCGCAAACATTTTGATTATTTTAGTTGACTGAGGCAAAAGTGCGGCTTAATTGTTACCAACAAACAATAAGCGGAAGCTTGTGGCTTTAACAAATCTCGACAAACTGCGAGGGAGCGTCGGAAGTTGGCAGAAATGTCAATGTAAAAAGCCCACAGTCAACAGCATTAAAATCATCTCAGATGCCAGTCAGGCGCCCAGCAGATGATGATGGTGCTGCTGGTGCTGTTGGTGCTGTTGGATCTTTTGTCCTCAAAAAATAAAGCATTAAGTTGCAAAAGAAAAAGTAGACGAAGGCTCGCTCCAAGGTAAGGCGTTGCCACAGGTCCCAGATCCATTTCTTGCTCAGCTTTTCAACGCGTGTTCTGTATTTGTAAACAATTTGGCGTGTGACACCAAAGGCACTTCTGACCTTCCCTCGCACTCGCCTTTCTTCTGCCTTTCACTCAACCATTTGGAGGCTCCGGGGCACACATATTTATTCAGGGCCCAGCACATCAACCCATCAACACATCGTGTTTGGCTTTGCGGACTTAAACTTGCTCGCATTTCCATAGTTACTGTCCTAGTTCTGGTCCGGCATGTTGGGATAGGGATTGGGGGACTGAGGGATTTGGAGGATTGAGGGATTCCTGTGGGCAAATAAAACCAAAATCCACACATAAGTTGACCCTTTTTTGCATTTGTTGCTGGTCAAAATAGATGTAGAAAACTGACCTATGAAAGTAAGTTTAAATTGGCAATTTAATTTGAATTGGTTACAATTTTAATCCGCATTTTCATCAATGTTTGATAGTTATTTTTATTGGCTTCCAATTTTGCAGGAATTTGATTGCTGAACTGGATTATTGGGAAATTCATAAGAGTGGAAATAAAATGTTATATTGGGGAAAGTTGGGGCAAAGGTAAATTAATTTCCATAAATTTGAAAATTCTTTTCGTAAAAATCTAAGTATTTAATTTCTACGAAATTGCTTTTGATTTATGTAGCTTTATTTTCTTTCTGAATGCATCTACCTATTACCTAATTAACTCCCTGACTTGGCAGCAATTTGTTTAAAGTCTTAAAGTGTTAAATCAAACTCTCAACGACATTAATAATGGGCTAGGCCCTGTCTTCTGACTGTCTGGCTTCTCTCTCTATATATATATAGTAACCACACCTGAGTGACTGCGGCTCTAATAGCCGCATCTCCTACTCCAACTCCAACTACAACTCCACCTTCTCCTCAGCGAAAGATCAAAAGTCGCCAGAGGAGGAGCAGGAGCGAAGAAGGTGCACAGATCAAAGAGCTGGAAAAGCCAAACCTGTTGGGGAAGAAGGAACTCAATTGCAAAACTAAACGAAATGTGCTCCCCGCTGTTAGCAGCTCATCCTCATGTGGCCGGCTCATGTGGCAAGATCGGCCAGAAACAGGCGCAAATACACATGTGGCAGTCAAAGCCACCAGAGCCCCTCTCATAAACATGTTTTCTGGATGTGTTTGCTTCTGTTACACTGCAAAAAATAATTCTTAAAATTTTGGAAATTAAAAATTAAGATCATAGATTAAAACAAATGGTATTTTGATTTAATAATTATATGAAATATAAGTGAACTTTCTTAGTAGCTTGCTACATATCCTTTGATTTAAAGAAGGAAATGAGACCACCAAAATAACCTAAAAATTCATACATTTTACCAATTTCTTTTACAAGTTCTTAGTGTTCTGCCTCCTCCCAAAGATTCCTCCTTACCATTCCCATCCGGCGTCTCCCGGGGTAAGTCAACCGAGGCGATCTTCTCCGCAGTCCAAGTTCATTGCTCTGGGTGTCGTCTGTGGCGAGTCTGGGCGGCAGCGGCTCCTCCGCCAGCAGCTCACGTGGACGTGTTGTGTAATTGCGAACATGCAAAAATATGCATCTTGATTGGCGTGGACTCTTCACTGAGACAACTGCCTAGCCTTGCCCGACTCCCATTAAAAGCGTTTACTGAACTTTTGATTAATTGCAAGTTTCCAGGCGCCACCATTGGTTTTGCCCTGGGCCAGCTGAACTTGGCCGGAAAAACAGGTTACGATCTCTGATTTATTTGACAGCCGCCCGGGCACAATGCGTTTGACACTTTTCCTATTTGCATAATTTCCGCGACGAAAGTCAATCGAAAAAGACATTACAGAGGCACGCGCTGCGCGTGTCCAGCGGCAGATGAGCAACCTCTATAAAAGTGTTCACAACGGCAACAAAATCTTTAAATTTTTAACGTAATTGTGAAGATATTACAAATTTTATGGGAAACTAGAAAGGATGCTTCGGAAGCTTCAGAACGCCGACGATTGTATACCATTAAAGTGAGCAATTGGATCAGGGAATCTATCATAACTAAGCCAAAAATGCATTAATCTCAAATCGGAAAACAGTTCTATGTTAGTTTTGAATAGGTTAACAAGTCTGCATATTAAATTTAAAATTTTAAGAAATCCAAATTTTTGTCAATTTTTGAAAATTTTGATGATGTAACCCCTTATCAATTTTTGAAAAATTGACAAAAAAAAATAGATTTTTACCGGACATGGCTAGAATGATCCGCCTGTCGATGCTGATCAAGAATATATATGATTTATAGGGTCAGACTCCTTCACTACGTAAAACAATTCGGACTGAAATTAAGACACCCTGCAAGGGGCTGTTACCTTTCTTAAATTAATGACGATTACGCAGACAGCCGGATGAGGCTGTCGATCTCCGCCTCCAACTCTTTGACCTGCCATGAAACCCAAGTTAAATCTTAAAAGAAACGAGAGAATACTGACTCCGACTTACCTTATTATGCCCTTGCAGGGTATTATAATTTCAGTCAGAAGTTTGCAACGCAATGAAGGAGATCTTTCCGACCCTATAAAATAAACATATTCTTGATCAGCATCAACAGCCGAGTCGATCTAGCCATGTCCGTCTGTCCGTCTGTCCTTCTGTGCTTATGTCCTTCTGTCTGTCCCCACCCAGTGTCGGGGTCGGTCACCTGGTAGGCTGGGACTGGTGGCGCATTTTGTCCCAAATTTGGCGCCACCTATGCAGGCATTTTTCGATTCCGGCAGGGGCGCCACTGACGAGTTCCCAGCGACCAGTGTTGCCAGACTTTTCGGTCCCAGCGACCAGTGTTGCCAGACTTTTCGGTCACAGCGACCAAAAGTGCCAGATCGGGCGATCTGAGGGTTTCGCGTTCGAGTGTGCCCAGACGCCACGAAAGCGCGCCTTTTCCTGGGATTTTTTATGTTTCTGGTAAAAATTTAATGAATTGGAAATAAAATACCCAGTTATCCGACGAAAAAAAAAGGAAAAATAAGGACCTACAACTATGCTGTCTTCAATGTACGCGAAATATCGAAAAAATTGATCAAACACGTTGTTTTATACCAAATTTTTTTAATATTTGGATGAATATGGAGTGAAGCAAAGCTCTCGAAGAATCCCAAGTTGCCTGACCGCCATGAACGTCGCATGATACTTAGATCTAGCTATTCGATTGCTTAGAGCGCCAGACTGTCAGCAACAACATAGCAATTAAAGCCTAGTACTCTGACGAGAAAAATCCGCTGTATAAATTATACAGCGGAATCGCTCTTTAAGCCTAGTACTCTGACGAGAAAAAACCGCTGTATAAATTTATACAGCGGCCAAACTCCATATAAAAAAAACGGTGTCGAAAAAAAAGAAGAAGAACTTTTAGACACGTCGTTTTTTTTGGTACTCTGACGATGAAAATGAAGCCTGCGAAAATTGAATGGCGTTGCCAGATCAATATAGTAAACAGCTGATATCGCGCTGTCTAAATAATTCATTTGATTTATTTAGACACCCCTAATGGAGGGAAAGTTTAAGGAAAAATGTGGAATTGATAGGGGCTGTCAAGGGGAAGCCCATAATATGGAATTTAACCCACAAAGGACATTTTAATGCCATAT
>VNKB01011694.1:0-11387 GCA_008042735.1 Drosophila leontia
CATAAAACCCTTAAGGGTTCATGTACTTCAAATTCCCGCCTACAATGATTTACTACTAAAGGGATAAGGGTTCTAGATGTTAGTCGAGGAACGTGGAAATTGAGCTGCCCCAAGAGATAGGGGCTCTCAACCTAACCGGTTATTAGGTTGTTAAGAAATACGACACCAAGCATCGTTCTACGGTTAGCTAGCGAGGGTAAATAAATTAATAGATGTCTAGAATAGGATGGTAGTCTCTCTTTCTTCTTCGAGGGATAAACTTGTACTGAATCCTTTCGCGGGGGATTTCCTGGCCACCCCCTCCTGAACACATTTTTTTGACTTGTTTTTCACAATTTCACAGTGAACACAATATTGGCTTGTCACGTCAAATTAACTGAGCAGAGAACAATGTCATGCTACATATGTATTACAAATGGTGCTGTATGCGAAAAATGAATTTCCCGCTTTTCTGCTGAAAATTTTCCTTTCTTTGCTATAATACTCACGGAGCCCGAGACATTTCCAACGATTGAAAAACTGTGGAAATCGGTTCGTGCGTTCTGGAGTTATATGACCAGGGAGGAAAACTCGACTTATTTTAAACATAAATAATCAACTATAAAATATAAAATATAAATAACGGTTAATCAACTAAAAACTAATCAAAATAACTACTTAATTAGTAATAAGAAATAACCAAATAAGGTTATTTCTTAACATTAAAACTTAAATTAAAATAAAACTAAATAAATAAACAAGGTTATTTCTAATTATTAATTCACTTTTATCAGCATAATTAATACTTTAAACAATTTATAGCGAATTATTTTTAATTATTATTAATTATACAATTTTATTATTACAAATTAAAAATAAAATAGAAATTGCATAAGAACCCTTTTTTTGTGTGCAATAATGTATAAGGTTAACCTAACATACTACATTTTCATCACCTTAAATGGATTTGGAAAGCAACATTTTACCTAGTGAACATCTACTTTCGTATAGATCCTGCGCGCGCACTTTGAATAAAACCTAAATTAATTTCGCGTACGCTATATTCATATAAACGAAACCTTTTTGTCAAAAGAAACATTTAAAAACGTTATATTCTTATTAAAGCATCTGAAAGATCTATCAAAAAGCCAGGTATTAAAAAAAAAAAACAATTATAATAAGATTAGAGATTTTTGTATTAATATAAACGTGTTTGTTTTTATAAAACTACCATTTCTGAGTGGTCAATATTTTTATACATTATATAAATTTACAACCATATAAGAGCCGATATTTATCAATTTTTATACATTGAACTAGAAATTGTAAAATAATAAACTTTTCTGAAGTTATATGTTTAATCTTCTAATACCCTTGAAGGTATTCTTTAAGTAAAGGTATACAAACAAGGTGATAGAATCCGTTTCTACGCAAAATAATTTATGTGCTATCTGAATGAAAATTTGCTG
This sequence comes from Drosophila leontia, assembly GCA_008042735.1. Lineage (NCBI taxonomy): Eukaryota > Metazoa > Arthropoda > Insecta > Diptera > Drosophilidae > Drosophila > Drosophila leontia. The sequence goes on from VNKB01011694.1 coordinate 1,449, forward strand.
GAATCGGAGCACTATTTCATATAGCACTTATTGAAAAAAAGAAACAAGAAGAAAATTGTCGATCTGGTCATGTCCGTCTTTCCGTTTCAAGGAAAAATATTTTTAATTTAGAAAAAACAAGAAAGGAAGCTAACTTTGGCACGCCGAAGTTTTATATCAGTTTGCAATTGAGTCATTAAGAATCGATCTATTATGGTCAAGTTAATAGAAAACAAGAAGGCAAGCTAACTTCGGCACCCCGAAGTTTGTATACCGTTGCAGTCTGAAATTGGATCATTAAGAATCGATACCTTTTTTGTCAAATTAATAGAAAAAATAAAAGTACATATATTAATGTTGTATATTATACAGAGCATATAATATTTTCGTGTTGATAAAACTATATTTTAGATTTAAATATCTAATATAATATAATAAACTTATAAATTTAAATGCTGAAAAACACACAAAACAAAGTTTCATTACATTATATATTTACAGTTTGACAGTTAAGGTTATACACTCGCAGCTTTACATTATCTCTACACCTACCGATCATTTTTATAGCAGCTATATGATATAGTCCTCCGATTTTCGTAAAATTAAAACCGAAATTCTGAAATAATAAAAAAAAAAAACGCATATCTCAGAATAGGTAAATCTACTTTGAAAAACAGCCAAGTTTTAATTTTTTTTCTCAAATTTGTCGATAATTTATATGGCAGCTATATGATATAGTCGTCCGACATATATAGCAGTGAGAGTATTCAGAAGTAATATGCAAAATTTTATTCAGATAGCTTTAAAACTGAGGGTCTAGTTTGCGTAGAAACGGACAGATGTTGATGTTGATCAAGAATATATATACTTTATAGGGTCGGATAGACCCCTTCACTACGTTGCAAACTTCTGACTGAAATTATAATACCCTGCAAGGGTATAAAGATAACTTGCGGGTTTACAATATAATTCCCTCTAATTTAACATATTCTAAAATTTCGATTTTAATTTTATGAAAAAATTGCCATTGGAATGATCGATAAATTAATAAATATTTGGTTGCTTCCGAACTTCGGTTTTGAAGATAGTAAATATTATCAGGCATTTTCTAGTTTCTACTTCCGCCAAATTTATTCGGGTTCGAATTTCCCTGACCAGTTCTAGTGTTTACTTCCGAAAAATTCTTGCGGATTCATATTTCCCTCTGTTAAGTATCTGTCAATTTGCGAATGTTAATTGTAAATTTCAAGTGTTAATTGTATTTTATTCCTTGAGGTTTTGAGAACATTATTGCATAATTGAATTACTAATACCAAAGAGAATAGAACTATGTTGAGCGGACATCTCATACAAAACAAGAAAGGAAGTTAACTTCGGCACGCCGAAGTTTGTATACCCTTGCAGATTGCAATTGGATCATTAAGAATCGAGCCATTCTGGATAAATAATTAAAAATAAATATTTATTTATTTATATCAGCGATGGGCACGCCGTGGCTCAATTTGCTCACACTGCTCAAACCGTTATCTTTTTTCGGAGGCGCCAGCAAGTCGCACAATTGCAGTCGGTCCTCGCGATCAGCGAACCGTGAAGATTTACAAAAACAACCACACTGACCTTTGGCGCAGGTAGCGAGCACATCCCCGCAATCTCGAGTTTGCAACAACAAAACACAAGCGACCGAACTCGCACATCGTCCCAAAAACAAGAACAATTTTAAAGGGACCTGCGCGGCTGGCGTTGACTTCTGCACTAAAGAAAAAAGATTGGATTTTTTTGCAGTCGTTTTTCTTAGGCGGACATAAATGCACGCAAAAATTGCTGAAGATATTGATCTACTCAAAAAGTTTTTGTCAGTGTATTTTCTCGGCTCGCACATTCTGTGTGTCGCGTGGGTGCGACGCTTCGCAACGCTGGGGGTTGTTGTTGTTTTTTTTTTTTCAGCGAGCTGCTGCTCAAACCGTTTGATCTCGTGCCCATCGCTGATTTATATTACAAATTTAAATGCTTAAAAGTTACACAAAACAGAGTTTCATTATATTTTACATATACTTATTATGTATACAGTTTGACAGTTACAGTTTTACATTCTCAGCTTTACATGTTTTCTAAATCTACCGCTCGCTTTTTTGGCAGCTATATGATATACTTGTCCGATTTTCATAAATTTTATTCCAAAACTCTGAAAAAATAACGAAAGCTCATATCTCAGAGTAGATGAAAATACTTTGAAAAACAACGAAATTATAATTTTTTTCCTATTAATTTCCGGATCGTTCCTATGGCAGCAATAAGATTTTCATAAATTTTAAACATACTTTGTAGGGTCGGAAAGGTCTCCTTCACTGCGTTGCAAATTTTTGACTGAAATTATAATAGCCTGCAAGGGTATAAAAATGTGTCGTACCGGGTTCCAGCGCATAGTGCAATATGCTCCAGATTCCTTTTTTTTTGGCATAAAATCGAAAAATTGAGCTACATGATTCAAACTTCACAGATTTTATTGTTGTGGCATTAACAATTTGTGTACAACAAATTGGGCCAGTACGACCACGCCCACGCTTGCCGCCCGATTAGAAGTAAATTTATAATATATATATATTTGGCTGTTTGGTAATGACATACCGGTTTTTTACATTCAAATTTCGCACTTCGCTTGTGAAGTCAAATATAACCGTACATGGCAATGTTGTATATTGTTTGAAAGGTATTGGTATCACCTTTAAAATGATATATAGATTGTTTATATAAGCTTCCACGTTAAAAAGTTACAATCGATTGAAATGGAGTTCACAAACGCAGAAATTCGGTCAGTTTTGAAAATTTATTTCGCACAGGGAAAAACTGCTGCGGAATCTCGCCGACAGATTATTGCTGGCTTAGGAGATAACAAACTTTCGATTCAAATCGCCGAACAGGGGTTTAGGCGATTCCGAAGTGGCAATTTTGATACCGAAACACCCAAGCCTTCCTGACGACCAGTGACCGTTGATACGGATAAAATCATGGAAATAGTGGATCGAGATCGTTATGTGACTATTAGAACCATCGCAGAGAAGCTGCAACTAAGCACGGAAGCAGTCCATAGGCATTTAAAGTCGAAAAATTTTACAAAAAGCTCGATGTAAGGATGCCTCTTGAGTTATCCCAAAAAAACCTTTTCGACCGTGTTCTTGTCAGAAATCCACACAGGATATTCATTCACTTCTCGTACCATAACTCTTACTCAACATTTTTTCATCAATTTATACTCTCAGGCTCTTGCTGCACACATTGCAACGCTCACACGCAACTCTTGCGTCACGGCCGCTCTGGACCCATATAGCCTTATAAATGATTCCACCTACGAGTGCCTCAGTCGGCGATCTCTCGCATTCAATCCTACGAGTGCCTCAGTCGGCGATCTCTCGCATTCATCTGCATCTACCTCAACAGGCATCGACTTTAGCATATATCGATCTCCCTCTAAAACTTCAGTAATATCAAAAAAGGCCCCTTAAATTTTGGATCCAGTTTCGTTTGATTTCTCTCTTCATTTCCAATCAATACATAGTCACCAACCTGGTGCTCTACAATTTATGCTTTGTTCTCATCAAATCTTGTTTAATCATATAGTGCATTCCGATCAATATTTTCTTCGACTTGCTCTCTAATCTTGTCCCCACGTATTACCTCCTCTTCTTCTGTATTAGGCAACAAAACAAATGGCCAACCTTCTCTGCCGATCATTAACTTCAAAGGACTTACTTTGATAACGCGGTTAATTGTACTGTTTATGGCTAAATGAACATCTAATAGCGCATCCTGCCAGGAACACTGACTCATCTCGACCACTGTAGCATACTTTTAAGCGTACTCATTACGCCCTCGACTTGGCTTTCGCTTGGCTTGCACTGGTGGCAATCTAATGAAGGTCAATTTTCTGGGAAGAGCAAAACTCGCGGAACCCTGAACTGGCAAATGACCAACACTGGTCGGCAATCACACGCATTTGCAAACCAATAGTGCGCATATACTTTGTCTAATGTCATCTCCCAACCCAAGTGTCTCACAGCTTCGCTGGTTTATTACAGCCCATCTGTAAGCTCTGGGTATTACGGGAAGACAACATGTTCTTCCGTTGCGTTAAATTTTCTGTGTAGCAAACCTTTTCTCAGCTCCTAAGTTTTTAGTAAATCTTCCTCCAATTCGTCATTACATAACATCTCGATTATTTCCGAAACTTCTGGATCTCGCTGCTGTTCGGCGAGAAGCCAGTTGTCGAAACCTCATTTAAATTTATGCGCTTCTCGACAACCTTTTCTAATTGTGTATCTTTTTCAGCGTGTAGGGGAATCGCGAGACTGAAAATCAGCATGAGCCATTTGCTCCCCTTTTCTATATTGAATATATACCGGCGAGCCGTTTCAAGATAACTTTAGCACCGAGAGTACACCGGTGGTGGGGGTACTTGCAGCCCTTTCAGTTTCGCATTAAATATACTATATTTAATGCGAAACTGAAAGGGCTGCAAGTACCCCCACCACCGGTGTACTCTCGGTGCTAANAGTTATCTTGAAACGGCTCGCCCCCAGTGAATCGCAGTCAGTATAAATCTCAAATTCGAGTCCCTGTAAATAATGTCTGCAGTGTTTAACAGCATTCACCACTGCAAGAATTTCTAGCTCGTATGAATTGTATTTAGACTCCACTGAAGTTGTACATATACTATAATACTTGATCACATACGGTTATACGTTTTATCTATTCTGTGCAACAAAATGGCACCATATCCAATCAAACTTCCATCTGTATGCAACTCAACAGAGTATTTAGGATCGAAGATGGTCAACACTGGAGAACTAATTAAAATTTTTATTATTTTCTGTTTTAGTTGTTCATGCTCATTTTTCCAGGCAAGTTCCTTAGATTTTTGAGAAATTAGTAAAAAACAAGAAAGGAAGCTAACTTCGGCACGCCGAAGTTTGTATACCCTTGCAGATTGGTTTCGATGTTTATATTATAGATTTAAATGCTGAAAACACTCACAAAACAGAGTTTCATTACATTTTACCTATACTTATTATGTTTACAGTTTGAAAGTTACAGTTTTACATTCCCAGTTTTACATTTTCTCTACATCTACCGATCGGTTTATATGGCAGCTATATGATATAGTTGTCCGATTTTAATAAAATGTATACCATAATTCTATAATAATAAAAAAAGCTTATATCTCAGAGTAGATAAACATACGTTGAAAAACAACGAAACTAGAATTTTTTTTCCTATTTATTTCTTGACCGTTCCTATGGCAGCTATATCATATAGTCTACCGATTTTCATAAAATTTTTACCAAAATTCTGAAATAATATAAAATGGCCATATCTAAAAAATGGTGCAAAAATGTTGAAAAACAGCAAAGTTATAATTTTTTTTTTTTTCAAATATATCGAACATTTGAATGGCAGCTATATGATATAGTCGTCCGATCCGGCCCGTTCCGACATATATAGCAGTGAGAGCATATAGAAGACTATATGCAAAGTTTCATCCAGATAGCTTAAAACTGAGGGACTAGTTTGCGTAGAAACAGACAGACGGACAGATGGACAGACGGACAGACGGACATGGCTAGATCGACTCGGCTGTTGATGCTGATCAAGAATATATATACTTTATAGGGTCGGAAGCGTTTCCTTCACTGCGTTGCAAACTTCTGACTGAAATTATAATACCCTGCAAGGGTATAATAATGGTTAAGTAGCTCTGAGAATTTTGGCACAAATTGCCGAAAATGAGAAGCCAATCAGATAAACTGCCTTAACTGTGTTACCGTCTGTAGTGGTGGTAATTTCACAAGTGCTTTTATTTTGCGACTATTTGATCGGATTTCTCCTGCACTAATTTTATAGCTTAAGTAATTTATTTCTTGAGTAAGGAATGTACACTTGTTTATGTTAAAGGAGAAACCAGCTTCCATTAAGATTTAAAGAACTTGATCTAATCTTTCCATTGCCTGATCTTTCCATTCTGCTACTATAAAAACGTCATCAATGTAAACAATAACAAAGGTGTGAGCTAAAGGTCCCAAAGCATTAATTATTGCGCGTTGAAACACCGATGGCGCGTTCTTTAACCCAAATGATATTTAAACTGTCTCTCGGGCGTTACAAATGCCGTACGTTTGACAGAGTCCGGGTGAATGGGAATTTAATAAAAGTCACTAGCCATATTTAAGCAAGAAAAGAAACTAGTGGCAATGGATATTTATCTGCCACTGTATTTGCGTATAGTTATTTGTAGCCTACTCATAACCGATCTGTCCCATTCTTCTTCTTGACCAACATCATCGGACTAGCAAAAGGGGAACTACTAGGGCGTATAACATTTGCGGACAGTAATTCGTTAATCATTCGCTTAATTTTAGCCTGTTCTTCTTCACTAAGTCTATTTCACTTAATTTATTTTAAACTCGTTTAGGTCTTTATTAAAAATTAAAACGATTTTCCAGTTTCGATTAACACGATAGCGCTTGTACCGTTTTGGGCTTGTAAATGACAAATTTATTTGCTTCAATTAAAACTTCGAATCCTTCACTTAAAATATCTCATCCAATAAGAATATCAATACTCATAAATGTATCCATAATAACGTGAAACAATATTTCAAGAAAATGTTCCTTTATATTAACATTACAAATAATCTGTACTGTGCTTCATACCGGTTCGTTTCCGATACACTTTCCTTTACAAGAGAACACACAGCGTCTGAATCAAAACAAATTGGAACAGACTCACCAAACTGTCTTAAAACTCTCTTTGGTTCTATGGCCACCAACTTAACTCGTCGTCGATACCAACAAATCGTTGCACGAACAATTCCTGGAATTGCGGCCAGGTCTCATACCGCTAAAGCAAATTTGCGCCAACCACTATAAAGCACTTCCTTGCATAGCTTTGCATTGAGCTATAACAACTGCAATACCTTTAAGTATGTTTTCAGCAACGACTAATGCAACTGTATTACACCACGCACTTGCATCAGCGCCCGCACTATCAGGATCAAATTTCGGCAATGTTATGGAATTTGTTTTTCACTTTCGCTAATGGAACTCGCGGTGTATTAATTGATTTCACTATTTCCAACAAGGCACGTTTTTGTGCTTCTAATGCAGCAAAAGAACTTTCATTGTCCTGTGGCAGGGCCGATCCCACTTCTGATGTCGGAGAAAGAGTATTTTTAGGTTCTGCCATACCGATAGCACAGTCAGTCCCGATCGCGCCAAGAGCCAAATTCAAATGTGTCCACGATTCAGTATACCAGGGCTTTTATACTCATGCCACTTTTCCATTCTCTGTCCCTTTCTCTCTTGGGCGACCGGGCCTCACTCAACGGTTACGCCACTCTTTAAGAGAGCTGGAATTCCCAGAATCCCTGTCTTACCAGGAACCAATGTCGCAGCTGCGCATGCTCAGCGACAACCAAAAGTGAGCGCCAAATATATTTAGCGTTCATGGAATTCAAATTATTCTGAGATCTGCGACATATATTTATAATAATATATAATTAAAACGGCAGCGCTGCTCGAGCACAGAATTGCTGGTGAGCGTGAGCCCGCCTTTCGGTAGCGGTTAGTGACGTTGTTTTTGTTGATGCCTCCGATGAATTGAGCATAATTTCGTGCAGAAGACAACCGTAGTTTGTTGTGTTTCTGATTACGACTTTGACTCGTGGCTTTACCGGGTTCACTTATTAATTTAATAATAATTTGCGTTCGTTACTTCAATTAGTTTTAATTAAATAATAATTTTTTTTTCAGTTTTATACGAACACAAGGAGATTTGTCCCTTGAGATATGGCATTGCTGCCAGTGCCTTTTCTCTATTTTTTTATGGTCTCTTTGTTGATTTGAAACTCTGGTAGAGAGATCAGAAAACGCGATTAATGTTATTTTCATGTGTAAAAAATACGTATTTATTTTTTTTTTACAGAATGCCTGCGGACCCCTCTGAAGAAGTTGCAGGACCTCAGGTCCCGAAAACGGAGTTAGAAGAGCTTCAGATTAAGGCGCAAGGAACAGCTGATGAGGTTAGTACCAATTAAACCCCGTATCATTCTATTGGTTGGGTCCTAAAGCTATCCAGCAGACACCTGTTTTAACAAAAAAAAAATTAAACAGCATATTATAGATAATTTCTATTAATAGTTTTTGTATTTACATTTAAAAAATGAAAGAAAAAATCTGCTGACGGTCATACTGTAATTAATAAACAACCAATTTACCAGCCCAGACATTTTTTTATAGTTTGATACGTAATGAACCTAACATTTTTATCAGGGCACGTAAACATTATGAGCGAAAAAATAAAATTCAATATTTAATGATTATCAATTAATTTTAATATACTTTGCTTGCCATTAATAATTATCTTTTTTTTTTTTTTTAAATAGCGATATTTTTTCGCTCAGAATTTCGCTCAAAGTGCAATATTCTAATTCTAAGTGGTTTGTTAAAAAAAATGTACATTACAATGAAGCGACTGTCTGTTTCATTTGTTTCCGCTTCATAGGATGATGTAAAATTTGTGTAAAAAAAACCTCTTAGAAAGAACATATTGCAATTAGAGCGATATTCTGAGCGAAAAAATATCGCTCAAAAAATTATCATTACTTTTTTATACCCTTGCAGGGTATTAAAATTTCAGTCAGAAGTTTGCAACGCAGTGAAGGAGACCTTTCCGATTACATCAACAGCCGAGTCTATCTAGCCATGTCCGTCTGTCCGTCCGTCTGTCCGTTTCTACGCAAAGCAGTCCCTCAGTTTTAAAGCTATCTGAATGAAACTTTGCATTCAGTCTTCTATATACTCTCACTGCTATATATATATGAACGGACGGATCGGACGACTATATCGTATAGCTGCCATACAACATTTTTGTACCATTTTTGAGATATGGCCAATTTATATTATTTCAGATTTTATGAAAATCGGATGACTATATCTTTTAGCTGCCATAGGAACGATCGTGCAATTTATAGAAAAACATTTTAATTTCGTTGTTTTTTAACGCTTTTTCCTCTACTCTGAGATATGAGCTTTTATTATTTCAAAAGTTTCGTATAAATTTGATGAAAATCTGACAACTATATTTTATAGCTGCCATAGGAACGACAACTTCGGTGTTTTAATCTGAGATATGAGCTTTTGTTATTATTTCAGAATTTTGGTATAAACTTTATGAAAATCTGACAACTATATCATATAGCTGCCATAGAAACGATCTATAGATGTAAAAAAAACGTAAAGCTGGGAATATAAAACTGTAACTGCCAAACTGTAAACATTATAAGAATAGGTAAAATCAAAGAGTATAGAACTATATAGAGAGCGCATCTGGTATGCTTTGCCAGCTTTACGCTTGTCGGCGAGGGGAAACGGGGAATGATTTGCTTGTTCTATTTTTAGATTTCGTTTATTACGCACACAATGCATAAGTGTAAGTGTTTTTTTTTTTTTTTTTTTTTTTTTTTTNTTTTTTTTTTTTTTTTTTATTGAAAAAAATATAGGGTTAAGTACATATATTACAGATGATGGATAGGGTGGAAGAGTCCGCACCCGCGGGACTGCCGCGAAGCTATACTTCACGGGGGCGGTTGGCGGTCCTGTTGCCGCTCATCGGTCGCCTTCAGTGCGACGGGTCTGCTCCCGGCGCCTCAGCTCTCGCATCTCGGTTGCTGCCATTTCGGCAGCCGCATTCCATTTGGAGGGGGTCTCCAACATGCAACCGACTAAGTTGTCGGGTGTTAGGCGGCGGTTCATGGCTGCTTCCAGCGCCGCTCGCTCCGCCGAGAATAGGGGGCATACGAAAAAGGCATGCTCCGCGTCCTCAGTAAAATCGCTGCCACAATAGTCGCAGTATGGGTCATCCTCATGCTTAAACCTGTGCAGGTAAGCCTTGAAGCAGCCATGTCCTGTG
>VNKB01011700.1:0-104569 GCA_008042735.1 Drosophila leontia
TATACCCTTGCAGATATTATTTCATTACATTTTACCTATACTTATTATGTTTACAGTTTGACAGTTACAGTTTTACATTCACACCTTTACAGTTTCTCTACATCTACCGATCGCTCCTATGGCAGCTATATGATATAGTTGTCCGATTTTCATAAAATTTATACCAAAATTCTAAAGTAATAAAATAAGCTTATATCTCAGAGTAGATGAAAATACGTTGAAAAACAACGAAGTTATAATTTGTTTCCTATTAATTTCCCGATCGTTTCTATGGCAGCTATAAGATATAATCGGCCGATTTTCATGAAATTTTTACCAAAATTCAGAAATAATATAAAATGGCCATATCTAAAGAATTGTGCAAAAATGTTAAAAAACAGCAAAGTTATAAATTTTTTTCTAAAAATTTATCGAACATTTGTATGGCAGCTATATGATATAGTCGTCCGATCCGGCTCGTTCCGACATATATAGCAGTGAGAGTATATAGAAGACTATATGCAAAGTTTCATTCAGATAGCTTTAAAACTGAGGGACTAGTTTGCGTAGAAACGGACAGGTGGACAGACGGACAGACGGACATGGCTATATCGACTCGGCTGTTGATGCTGATCAAGAATATATATACTTTATAGGGTCGGAAACGTCTCCTTCACTGCGTTGCAAACTTCTGACTGAAATTATAATACCCTGCAAGGGTATAATAATAATATCAGTAATAACTAAATATTAACCATAATAACAGCTCAGTAAAGTTTTTGTTATAAATTAAAATATTGAATTTGAAAACTCTTAAACTAATTTAAAAAAAAACGCAAGATTTTCGAATTTTTAAATAAAAATAAATAATTTCAAATAACAAACATGTAAAAGGAAATTATAATTAATACCCTCTTAAAACTAAAAAATTCAATACAAAAATAAGTTTCTTTATATGGGCATTTTCCTACAGAAAGGTCCCCACTGCGGACAAAAAAGAGTTATCCAAAATCTTTTTATGTTAAATAGTTACGGTAAGAAGTTTTCCAATTGATCAATTTTGACAGAATCTAGCATATTCTAAAACAGATTTAAAAATATTCGAATGCAATGTAGCACAAACTCGATTTTTCTTTATTGTGATTTAAAACATAAATAAGAGCATATTTTTGATTTGATTATAACTTCTAAACCAAAGGCATTATGCTTTCAATTTTGCTTTCTAACATCACTTAGAGAATACAAAGATTTGAAAATAAACGTAAAAAAATATGCGATTAGCTATTACGGTAATATTTTCATTTGCATTGTTGCTTTCTTTTATGTCCTGTCTGCGATATTCCAATGCAACTTTAGAATAAAAATATAATATAATTTAATCTTATATAATTATTGCTAATAAAAGTTAATTTGATGTAAAACTTAAACAAAAAAATTTGGCGAAAGGGCGTAATTTAGCTTAATGAATAAAATACCTTATAACACTACAACATTTGAACAATTTAATTACATATTTTGTATCACAACATATTTAGAGGTCTAGGAGTAAAAGGAAATTTCCTGAGTCCTCTAAAATAAAAATAAATTTCGTCAATTTTGCAATGATATGTGTAAAAATTTGACACAATATTCTTAAGACCTTGGACCTTGGAAGTAATATACGACAAAAACTAAATACATTCCCTTAAGAATATTTGTGGTTTTACCAAAGTTTTAATGAGAAAGCTTTAATTGTTTAGTTTATTTATTATCTCAGGACTTGGTTTGGTTTTTGCTTTTTATCGTTTTATTTTTATTTATTATGGTTGGGCCATGTTTTCGGTGCGGTTTGTTTGTGTTTAATCGCGTTATTCCTGGTTAAATTTTTTTAAAACTGTCTGAGATAAACTTCGTTTTGAAAAGGTACTAATTTCTGTGTCAGCTGGAAAATGTCATTTGAAAATATGCAATATACAAGGCATTATTATTAGCGGAATTGTGTATAAGTTAATATTTTGGCAAACAACTCCAGTCGGTATTCAACGGAAGCCGCCAATGACGATCCCAAACAGCGAAAAAGCTAAAATAAAAAACAGAAAAGAGCCCAGTTATTCAGCCAGTCTTTTTTTTTCTCTCTCTTTTGGCTGCCTTTTTCTTCTTGTTTTTCTTGTCTGGCTCTGCTACAGCTCCCTCTTTCCCATCTCCCCCTCCACCTTGTCTCCTGTATTCTTCTTCTCTTTTTCCCTCTTCGGGCTTTTGTTTTGAGTTGCGAGGCAGCGGAAGATTTTTCGAGCTTCGCTTTGGTCGTTTTTATGTTTGTTGCTTTTATTATTTATGTTAATGTTGTTGTTGTAGCTGCCAAGTGCAGTGAGGAATGTATGTTACATGTGTATGGAGTGCCTGAGTATGTATGTGTTTTTGGGGCATTTCGCAACACTGTTGATTAGTGGGCAACAATTCAAGATGATTATCTTTTTTTAAAACAGAATTATTTTCTCGGTTGCCATTACCAAAAGGTCTTTAAAGATGCAAAATATAAAAAGTAATTCTTTTATTAAGTATGTATGGGCAAGTCTGTGATGTCGAATGCGACATTTTTACGCATTCAAACTAAAGAAAAGCATGTTAATTTCACCAAAATAGAAAACTTAAAGCTCTTGCTTAGCTCAGAAAAGTAAGGCATTCGCACGCGACGGTACAGAAGTAATCTTTTCGGTAAACCACTTAAGCACTCATTTCAGCAAAACGTGATAAAAAATTTAAATGCAATCAATTTTAATGTATTGTGCAGTGATCGATCTTATTAATGTATTTGGTTTGATTTAAAAATATAAGGTAGTTTTTTAATCCTTTTTTTTTTTGCTTTTCATCAAAATAATGAAACATTTTTTTTTTGTTCGAATTGTCATTCGAATATTTCAAATTTCTTAGAATATGCCAAATTTTGATCAATTTGAGCGTTTCTAAATGTAACTATTTTAAATCATTGTACAACATATATTTCTGTGATTCAGAAAATGATGATGACTTTCTGTTGATATTATTATAATGAATGCCTGGCAACTGCATCTATTGGAATTTAGAAACCATTGCAAAAAATTATGAAATTAAATTAAATGTATATTTTAATTATTTTTTTTTTTTTTAGCAGGCGTATTTAATTTGTTTATTGGCTCTTAATTATTATACTAAAGTTAGAATGAATATTTGATATTCGATTAAGATTTCTGAATAGGCTGATTTTAATAAAAAACAAAATTTTTAAAATCGGCGAATCACTAGACATCTTTATATTTAGTACAGATGTGCTATAAATGTCATTTTATTTTATGGCTCCGCACTAACCAATCCTACATCAATCAGAGAACTTACTTTGTATGATTTTAAGTGGTCCACATTTTTCTAGATTTTTTCTAGACAGACAGACAGCTGCATAAACAAATTTTAAATCGAAAGACTACTCGCAGTACGTCATTTAAACGCAGGTCTCGTGTTGACATTACAGTTTTCGTCATGGTGTGGTAAACAAATGATAGGAAAACACTATTCTATAGATAAAGACGGCTGGCGCTTGTTATCAGTGGAGGAATATTACCAAACCTATTTGGCATTATGTCTACTACAATTCCCTGGCTTTTAATTACGTATTCAGTGATTAACATACGTCTTTCTTTTGCAGACTGATTTATGTGGAATAAAGTGGCGAAAGTTCGTTAACGAGGAGCGGCCAAACGCGTCTAGTGATCCATTGGCGGACCCGATCCTGCGATCCTATTCGCGATGCATCCAGGCGGACATGCTCTGCGTGTGGCGTCGGGTGCAGTCCACCAAGACGGACAACGCCGACCAGAATGCCTTAACCTTCGAGATCACCACCTCGACCAAGGTCCACCCACCCCTTTCGCTGGCCGCCGCCAAGGAGCTATGGATCTTCTGGTACGGCGAGGAGCCCGATCTTAATGAGCTCGTCGATGCTGAACTGCTACGCGTTGCGGGTAAGTGTACCACTCCCTTATAATGAGATAATCCCGTTGAGAACTATGCTTAAATGAAATATCTGAATAGTTTTTGGTTGAAACTGAATAATCTTAATAGTTTTTAGATGCAGGCTTCTTCAATTTTGATTTATTTATATGTGGTTAATGTTAAATGGAGGGATATAAAAATATAATTTTGCAGTAGTAATCTGACTAAATAGGATTCAATCTTATAAGCAATTCAGGATTTCGCTTGATCTACCAAGGATTTATTTCCCAAAATATCAAGAAGGCTATTTTAAAATCTTATTATTAATTGGTGTGTGTGTTTTCACACCTTTTAATATCGGTACTACGATACACAAAATGAGACTCATCTCACCAAATGTTACATACATTTTTGTTATTTTATTAAATAAATTAATTAAGTGTAGAATCGATCTTACAAAAAAAATACATTTTTAATAACAAAATTTTTTATTAAACTGTGTTATTAAAGATCGGTTGTAATACCTTATCTGCATCTCTCCCTGTCTCCTTCTCTTTACACTCACATAACAACCACGTACACACAAACACGAGCGGTGATGAATTTAATAAAGCTTCAAGGCCGCATCCATCGCATGCAATGCAACAACAACCAAAACAGCAACAACATTTTCGCCATCTCTTTGACGCATTTGTGTAGGTGTATTCGCGCGCGTCTCTATGTATGTGAGCTTGTGTTAATGTGTGAGAAAAGTCAAAACAACGGTGACACACAAACAAACAAACAAAGAAACACGCGAAATACATTTCGATTGCCGTAGATTATTATTATTATTGCTTTCGTTCTGCATTCTCATCTCTCTTGCTCTCTCTCCCTCTCTGATTTGCCTTTGGCGTCACTCAACTCACATGGCGTCGTTTTGATCTGTCAGCAACAGAAAACACAACAAAAATTGTAAGAAAACAGGGGCAAATAAGCAAAGAAAAACAGCAAAAAAAAAACCTCAATCGTAGGCGGCCTCCATCCCACTCCCTCTCACTCCTCTCTCGTTGCCACTCGCTCCAAAATAGTGAGAAGAGGAAGCAGCGCAAAAAACGTCACCTGTCATTTGCAATGTTTTTCGCTCTCTCACTCGCGTGTTCTCTTTCTCTCGTTCTTGTTCTCTCTCTCTGTCGCTGTAATTATGCAAACGTTGAAGAAGGGTGCTTGCCATCTCCCTCGCTCTTCCGAGGGTTGTTCGATACACACGACGCCTGGCCTTCGGTAGCAGCAGCAGCTCTCCCTTCCCACCGCCTGCCGTCCCTTCCAACTCCCACACTACCACTGCCAGCGGCAGTCACTCCTTCTCTTTCTTCTTATCAGCCACTGCTTGTGGCCACTATTTATTCAATATTTTTGTTATTGCCCCATTATCTCTGACCACCAACTACGTACTTTGTAGAATTCGAAATCGAATTTGAATTTCGGTGGCAAATTCCACTGACTTTGAGATACATACTTGTAAGCGTAGCGTAACGGCGTAATCTATCTGTCGGGATAAGTAGATTCAATAAGTATTTTTTAAAAAAGCTTTTTAACATTTTCGAAATGCCAATGAAGGCATTTGTGAAAACAAAGAATACATGCATCTATGCAAATTCGATATATTTATCAGCATCACCAAGTTATACTAGTACAATCAGATAAAACATGGGAGTTTTCGTTTGATCTCGTTGAAAATCAGCTAAGATTATTTATAAGCACAGAATTTACTTTAATTTTGTATGTTCCGTATTTTACATAGTATGAACGTAACAAATGCTGTTTGCAATACAAATACTATATTTTTGAAAGTCTCTGTCAGATACGCGATACGGAAGTCCACCTGTATCTGCATTTGTATTTGTATCTGTATATTTCGTTATCTGCCTACGTCATTCTGGTCTGTGGCCGGTGACTTTACAGTTAGCTTTTGCTGTTTGCGTTAGCGTTTTTTGTTTTAGGCGCGCACATTTGTGCCGTCTGGAGTTGAGAGTTGAATGCACGTATTTTTATTTTATCATACTTTTCTGCCTTTGTCACGCTTGCACACAGCCTTGTTTTTGTTTTTTAATGACAAGGACATTGACTAATTGCATTGACATTACTTTGTCTCCCGTTTGTGCGAATATTCGTATTCTTTTTATAGCCATTTTGGCCATAAACAACAAACTCGCGCAAAAACAAAAACAACAAGAAAGGAAGCTAACTTCGGCAAGCCGAAATTTGTATACCCTTGCAGATTGGTTTTGATATTTATATTATAGATTTAAGTGATGAAAACACTCACAAAACAGAGTTTCATTACATTTTACCTATACTTATTATGTTCACAGTTTGCCAGTTACAGTTTTACATTCACAGCTTTAAATATTTTATACATTTGCCAATCGCTTCTATGGCAGCTATATGATATAGTTGTCCGATTTTTATGAAATTTATACCAAAATTCTAGAATAATAAAAAAGGCTTATATCTCAGAGTAGATTAAAATACGTTGAAAAACAACGAAGCTATAATTTTTTTCCTATTAATTTCCCGATCGTTCCTATGGCAGCTATATCATATAGTCGTCCGATTTTCATAAAATTTTTACCAAAATTCAGAAATAATATAAAATGACCAAATCTAAAAAATGGTGCAAAAATGTTGAAAAACAGCAAAGTTATAATTTTTTTCTAAAAAATTATCGAACATTTGTATGGCAGCTATATGATATAGTGGTCCGATCCGGCCCGTTCCGACATATATAGCAGTGAGAGTATATAGAAGACTATATACAAAGTTTCATTCAGATAGCTTTAAAACTGAGGGACTAGTTTGCGTAGAAACAGACAGACGGACAGATGGACAGACGGACAGACGGACAGACGGACAGACGGACATGGCTAGATCGACTCGGCTGTTGATGCTGATCAAGAATATATATACTTTATAGGGTCGGAAACGTTTCCTTCACTGCGTTGCAAACTTCTGACTGAAATTATAATACCCTGCAAGGGTATAAAAAACTGTCTCTCATCGTGTTTGCGTGCGTGTGAATGAAATTCAGAAAGAAAAGAGAGCGGCGTGTGAAAAGAGAGAGAGAGGCGAAGAGAGCGAGTTGTTTTTGATTGTTTTTCTTACTGTGGGCTGCTGTCGCTCTGTTTCTCGCATTTTCTGATTTTCTGCGGGTGAAAACGGCAACGCCGCAAATCTCAGCCGGCCCGCACAGTGGAATGACAAAGCCACTTAAATATATTTTTATAATTTTATAATAATAATATTATTATTTTTAAATTGATCGGCGTAATCAATAATTTTAGAGAGAGATTGGGGAAAATTGCTCTCCACTGGAGAGTCTCCAGGCCATTTGTGCTCAAAACTGGGATTTCTTTATTGAGTTTAGCAAAGCTTAGGGCTTTATTACAATCCATTGGAATGTACCTTTCTTATTTTTTTATTACTTTCCGCATAGATGTATGTACATATGTATGTAATGTATCTGATTTCAGATGAATATTAGTTTTCTTTTGGAATGATTCCTTTTCTCATACACTAATAAATAGGCTATACTTTTATGCAAACTACTCGGGTTTTTTTTTAAGAAATATAAACTGTGAACTCATTAAATTTACACGTTTTCTGGGCTGCTTAACTCCAGTTGGTAACATGTAATGTCTTTTTTGGTGTAAATATTTTGGGCCATTTTTCGGAGGGGCGCCGACGTCATCGGAAAGAGACAGGAGACACGCCTACGCAGACGGAGAAACGCCAGCGAGAATAGTTAGTAGTGCGATATTTTCTGGAATTGTCCCCTTAACAACCCCCCTCCTGCTACCATCTCTACTTCGCCCCACACGCTACTTGTTGTCATTGTACTTAATGTTTGTTGTTGTATTTGCGATGCCATACGATTTTTACCTTAAACAGCTGTCATTCGTCTGAGTATGAGTGTGCCCCTACGTGTTGGTGTTTGTGTGCTCCACAATTGGAGCCAATAATTACGTGCTGGTGCTCTCTCTGCCTCTGTTTGGTTCTCTTGTTTGTTTTTGGCGCTCTTTTGCATCAGCTCTCTGTTTCTATCACTCTCTCGGTCTCTGAATGAGCTTAAAACTGGTTTGCAAGCTTGAGCTTAATTACAATGCGCTTTCTTGCTCATTCTGTTGTTTTTGTTGCCTTTTGCATTCGTGTTTTTACCTGCTTTTGATTTGGGCTTTGTTTTTGCGCTTACTAAACAATTTGCAATGTGTGTGTGCGCGCAAGATTATTGACCTTGATTAAAACATTTGTTGCTGACTGACGGCCTGGCTGGTCCGCTTGCTGCTAGCTAGCGATTTTTTTTATTATTTGTGGCACGCAAATGCAAAAATTGTGGCATTTGGCTCTCTTAATTATTCATTAAAGTTACCGTTACAGTTGTTGTGAAATTCTCACACACTAAAAGAGTGCGGATAGAGGGAGCGGGAGATCTGCTGTGCTAGCAAAATGTTAACCTAAAATAGCATTATTTTTTTTTTTAGAGAGCGGCGGAGTGTGTGCGTGTGGGTGAGCGAGTGCACGCCTAGCGGCACTTTTTTTCTCCCAAACAACCACTCTCGTCTCTTTAACACTCGTTGGTTTCAAGAAGGCGAGAGAGAGAGAGGCAACTCTTTTGCGAGAGGAGCAGCAGCAGCAACATGTGCACAAACCACACGTGCTAAAAAAAATACACCCACACAAACAGTTTGTGTCCGTGTGTTTGTGGAATTTGCATTGAGCAGCCGCCGTCGATTCCGATTCCTTTTTGCCCTTCTTGATTCAGATTCCTTTTTGCCCTTCTTTTTGATTCCCATTCCGATTCCTGTTCCGAAGCTTCGATCGAGGTACGCAAAAGGAAGGAGGAAAAGACGGATGGTAGCAGCTGTGGCGGTGAAATCGGAACAATCGAGTCTTGGGGAAAATTGTAAGAAAATGTTTTAAAAAATAATCAGGATATCGAAAGAATCGATATCGGTAGCAATTAATTGGGTTTTGTAAGAACATTTTTATAAAAACTAGGAAATAATTGTCTAATAGTAGGAACATTGGTGTTTTGGAAAATGGTCATTCCAAATAAATGCAAAATCTGAACAAATTTACCAATTTGTAAAACTATTTAGCAAAGTTATTTCAAAGTAAATTTAGAAAACTGTGAGCCGCTTCAATGGCATGATATTTCAGTGTTTTTATGCATTGTATTGCTTAGGCTTTTAAGTCAATTCTCCTTTTACTTTTAATTTTTTGTTTGTCGTCCCGTTTTGTTTCCTTTCGCCTCGACGCTTTTGTTGTCTTTCCTTTTGCTGGCAAAGAAGCGGCTGAAGCTGCAATTTTTTTTTAGTTCCTGATGTTTGTTGTTGTTGGCTTTGTTTTTGTGTTTGCTCTTGGTGGCCTACCCTTGCGGGCTTTTTTCGAGCTTTGAACTTTAGATGTGTGTGTGAGTGTGTGACCTCAGCGGCGAAGAGAAACGACGAAGAGCCGGCTTGCAGGATGTGAAATGAGATGAGATGGAAATGAGATGGAAAGAAGGAGTGATGGAGGGAGTGATAATAGTGGAGAGAGAAGAGAAAGAGAGACTCTCTCACGCACACTCACACTAGCATAATCGTACATTGCCCTTTGGTTTAAGTGTGCGTGAGTTTAAGCGTCTTTGTAAAACAAAAAAATAAAAAAATATATACGGTACGCTGATCTCATTGAAAACACAAAAAGAAAATATACAAAGCAGTGACCAGTAAAACAACAACAATAACAGGCAGCACTGGCTTGGTAATTGCAACGCCTGCTTGCCTTTCTCGCTCTTTGTTTTTTCTTCGCCTTGTCCATTTATCAAGTTGTTTACCTTTACGTAATTATATTTGCAACATTTGCTCTGGTGCCGCGTAAAGAAAACAACGAAGAAGCAGTTCAAAGGGAAAACTAAGCAGTGAAAAGCAGTGCAGTCTGTGTTGTAAATACGTGAGAATTTTGGGAGAAAGGAAAAAGATATAGGCAGAGGGAGAGGAGCATGTATATTTGGGTGCAAGCGCGTGTCTGTGGTGGATGCTTGGAATTTTCCAAAATTTTCTAGACTGCCTTTTTTCACAAATCTCTCGGCTCTCTGATATGCCTCTCAATCTTTCACTCGCTGCCTTTGTTGTTTTTGTCTTTGTGGTGTTTTTGTTTCAAGTGTTTGCACTTCCGCTTTTGGGATTCTCCTTCTTTGCCTGCCTCACTTTCCCGGTTTTCGTTTACTACTCACGTTTTATGTTTTGGAAATGCATTTACATATTCCACTCTACACACTTTACATATGTATCTTTCTCATAGCTTCTTCCACTTATATTTTCTTAAATTTTTTGTTGTTTTCGACAAACTGTCGTTAAATAAGTAAAAAGCGCACGAAAACAAAACAATAACAAAAATAAATTTCCTCAAAACGGTTGATTTTTGGTTGTAGGCGTGTGCACGTCGATCGAGGATACGATAGAGGAAAATAGGGGAGATTGGAAAGCAGAAAGCATGAAGGCGAGGAACGAGAGAGAGTGGGAGGATTAGTGTTTTGCGTTGTAGACGTCTCTCTTTCGGCGTTTCCCCCAATGTTTCCGATCTCGTTTTCGTGTTTCTATATGTTTTTGTTTGGTTATTTTCCACTCTCCACTTTTACTACATTTTTTAGAAAGAGCCTCGAAAATCGAATCTCACAGGTTGCCGAAATGCTTTTGATATCGTGACTAAAAAAAATTTTGCAATATTAAAATTTAAAAACTGAATAATCTTATTCAGAAATACTTAAAAACCGCAGAGAATCTAGATAACAAATTTGTTGTATTTATGTATGTTTTAAAGTTTTTAAAAGAAAAAAGTTTTTACGATAAAGAATACCCCAAGTTTAGAGTCTTTATTAGGTCTATATCTAAATTCAATATCGCAGTATGAAAACAAGTAAATTATTATTTAACTTTATATCGAAGTTTGAAACAAGTTAATTAATTACCAATTATATTTATCTTCTAGCTAACCAATTGCTTTGGAATGGCACCTGGAAGGGAGCTCTCACCTACGAGTGCCGATCGCTGCTGTTCAAGGCGCTTCACAATCTTATGGAGAGGTAATAGTGGAAAATAAAAAATAAAATTTATGTCTAACAATAATTGATTACAGGTTCGTCCTCACCAAGGATATCGTGCGCTTTGGAAAATGGTTCGTGCAGCCTTGCACCTCTAGCGATCGACTTTTTGGACGCAGGTGAGAACGCCTTTTCGAAACTTCTTTCTCTCTTTTCGGATATTGGTCCCTGAACATGCAATAATGCTGAGAATGTTCTCCGACTTGCATAGCGACCACAAATATCCTAGAATAAGGATCAGGAACTCTGTGCAATGACATTGAAGCTTGTGACATTGCATCGTTCTTCCTGCGACACTCTTTTCTTGAAATTCACTTTAGAAAATGCCTGAAAAACGTTTACAACAGAGATTCATGTTAACTTGTCAAGTTTTTTTTTTAAATTATGAAATTGATAACGATTTATTTTTATGAAGTCATTCTTTTTGGCGTAAATCATAATACCAATATAAATTTGTATGGGTTTTCGATAATTTTCACTTTTATCAGAAAAAATAATGACTAACTAAATATGTTAGTCTGTTGATGTTTTTTGTACCATGCAAATTTGGAAAATATATATTGACATTTTCAATGAAAAATGTTTTGCTTATTTTATAAATATTTTATATAAAAGCATGCATTTATTTCACAATAATAAATTCGATTATATCGAACAATAATCAAAATACTTAAATTGTAAAAAATCTTCTTTATAAATATATAAATAAATTATATGCTGCCTTCTTAAAAATAAATTAGTAGCTTTCCACAGGTTATTCTCTCTATAATAATACTCATATATTCTGCTTAAGATATTTCTTACTAATATTCCATATTTTTCTTTGCAGCTCCCAGCACTTGTCCTTCTCCTTCACGTTCTTCGTGCACGGGGACACGGTTTGCGCCTCGATAGATCTGCGCGAGCATCCCGCTGTGCGTCCGTTGACCAAGGAACACTTGGCTGAGGCGGCCGCCGCCTTTGCAGCGACCAGTTCACCGTCGGGATCAGCGGGAGCATCGGCGGCAACGACGGGTGGTGGAGCAGCAGTGCCTAGTCCGGGTCAGGAGCCAAATGGCAACGGCTCGGAGCCACTGGAGGTCGGCGAGGGAGGAGCTGCCAAGGCTGCGACACCAGCGCATGCGCGCAAGGTGATGCTGGCCCCGTTTGGCATTGCGGCGATACTCACCGGCAATAGCTACAAGGCCAGCGATCCCATGGCCGAAAAGATCCTCGAGGACTGGGCCTCTTTTTTCCCGCTGTGCAATAAGGACAACACGGACGTGCCCCCCGTTGTGGAGGTAGTGGCGGGTAAGTGCACTAATCTAATTCAACATAAAAATTTCAATTTAATATACAAGTTTTAATCCTTCGTTTCTGTTTTCAGGTGGTCATAAGATGTATCATCCCACGAACTACGTACTAGTCACAGACCTGGACGACATGGAGCACATGGAGTTCGCTGAGATGCAGAAGATGCAAAGCACCGTGGGCAATGGAGGAGCGGCCGAGGCCACCGTTCTGGCCCCGCAGTCCTGCCCACCGGGCGCATCTGGTGTCGCTGCTCCGCCATCCCTAAGTGTTCCCTCGGGCCCTACTTCTCTCAACGTCCCGGGAGGAGTTGCAAATTCCGCCTCGGCCAAGGATGTATCTCGTAAGGCAGCTCCACAAGCGGTCAGCGCTCTGGAGCGCCTCGCCTTCCAGCCCTACTACGATCAACGGCCCACCTCGGGCTTCACCTTCAACACCAACAATACTCATATCCCCGCCTCGGCTGCCGTGGAAATGCCAGAGCGAGCGTGGCAGGATTGCGTTATGAACACGCTTCATGTGGATGCAGCGGCAGCGGCGGCAATGGCAGCCGCATCCTCAACACCTTCCGCGGGAACTGGAACAGGGACGGCTGCAGCTAACGATGAGGATGAGCAGAATAAACCGCCGCAGCAGGATTCCAAACACCTGGTGCAGCAGCAGATTCAGCAACAGCAGCAACAACAGCAACAGCAGCGTCAGAAGCTCTGGAACTTTGTGGATCCCATGCAAAAGGCGCCCTGCATATGCACCAAGTAAGTCTGGTTTTGTTAAGATCTTTTCAAAGTCCCCAAAAACTGTAGAGACTGTTTTTTCTATCCTCAAACAAGGCGTTCCCCTTTAATTCTAAAAGGATTTTAAAAGCCTACTTTAGTTGTGAAAGATGTAATAATATTATCATTTTGAGAACGCTAAAGTATGGCTTTGGAAACCTTTTTCTTATATTTTGTGACCCATTTGGCTGCCTCTACTTAGTGTATTTTTGATATATAATCTCTATATATACGATATTTGATATTTGATATAATAATTATTATGATTGATGTAGGGGACAAGTTGTGCTCCCTGGAAAAGAGAGCCCTTAAAAGCAATCTTAAAACCTAAAATCCCGCTTTGATGGCATGCCTAAAAAATACCTTTACCTATTTTAGCAAAGCAAAAAGTAGGCAGTTTTATCTGTGCATGCAAAAAGGCCATAGATTTTCCCTTTTTCCGTTTTTTTTTTTGTTTTTAGTTGTCTTCATATATCTATATATAGTTTTTCTTTGAGTTACTTAAAAAACCACACAGCAGCAGCAATAAAAGAAACAGCAGTCAGAGAGAGAGACAGAGCTACGAAAGCGTTGAAACGTTGAAAAGTGTTGCTTAGTGTTTCTAAAAAAAAAACAAACAAAAAATACCCAAACAAACAAATTTCAGCGCCCAATGCAGCAGCAGTAACATCTGTGGCAGCAGCAACATTAGCAACAGCAGCAACAAGCGACTGCAGCAACCGCTGGGATCGCCAGCATTGCGAGCAGCAGTCACCGGCGGCGTTAGTGGTAATAAGTCGTCGTCGTCGTCGTCGTCATCATCGTCATCCTCCACGTACCAGCAACATTACTACCAGCAACATCTGCAGCAACAGCAACAGCGACCAGGAACACCTGTGCCGGCAACATCGCATCATTCCAGTTCCCTGAGCAACATCATCACTACTTCCTCTGCCTTGAATTCTTCCGCGACCGCTTCTCTCCTCCATCGGCGTCACAATGTGCCGTTCCACAAGCGATTTCTCCATTCGCTGGCGTCCACCGCCTCCACGGCCACCTTTAGACCCAAAAATCACAGCAACAACAACAATAACAACACCACAACAACAACAGACACCAATATACCAAAACAAAGGTTTGTGTGTTGAGTGTTGCGAGTGTGAAGTGCAAATAATAATATTGGTTGGCGTGTGTTCATTATAGCCAGTGCTGCCTATATCTTTTGTTGATACGCTCTTCAGTTTTTCACTTCTTGTTTATCTCTTTTTGCATACAGTTGAGGTGGAAATGGTTAGAATTACGAATTATATACATACATCGGGTTTTTATCTTTAATATAAAATGTTTAAATATTTAATTGCAAGTATAATTGAATTCATTAAACTTCTATAACTCTCTTCAACTAATATATAGATTCTCTTGAAAGAAAAAGACCAACTCAAATAATTTTATAAGCAATTATAGATTATATTAAAGAGATTATCAGACGATTGCTAAAGATAGTTAAACTAATATTTCCACCGCAACTGTATGCACGCCACCCGTATCTCCTACTTTCGCTCTTTCTTTCTCCATATAAGCATATATACATATATGCATTTATATATATATATATTCCTTTTCTATCCACTCTCTTCACACACGCTCTGTTAACCCTATGATTTCTTATGTTTTATTATTTTGTTGGTTGGTTTTGAGCATTTAATTTTGGGCGCCCTTCTCCCCCTAACAAATACACTGAAATCATATATAAATATTTTTTTTTGTTAAAAAAAAGGGCGCATCCAAATTCACCACGCCCCAAAAATAAGAGGAGTCAGCACACACACACACACACACACACCACACACAATATATTTATACAAATATAATTTAAAAAACCCACAAGCAGCATTCGTGCGCCGTCATTTTGCAAAATAACCAATTCTTAATTCTAATTCACTTAATCGTCTTTGGTAAATGGTAAATTAGCAACATTACAAAAATAAAACAAAAGAGCAACGCTAAAGAAAAGAACAACACACAACTGCAAGCAGCAACAACGAGAAATAATAACCAATTGTACAATAGCTCCGATCGGAGGACATATACAACACGTTTCGTAGCATTTAACTAGCTTAGTATCTCTAAACTGCCCCCTCCAATCCGCCTCCATTGCCGTTCTCATTTACTCATGGCCCGTGTAGCAAGTACACTCGATTTGGTGTGATGCTCGGTTTGCGTATTTTTTGGTTTTGGCGCCGCGCATGCATCTCTTCTTATTTTGTTTTGTTTTCTCTCCTTTTTAAGGTTTTAAGCATTTTGTGGAATGATTTTGAATTTGTTTGCTGGTTTATTTCGTAAATAACAATTGCATATATAATGTATATTATTATTATGGAAACAGAGGGGGTGTTAAAAATCAATAGAGAGGGTATAATCGAGGTTTTATGGGTTCCTTAAAGCTCGCAAATAACTCTAGAAAGTTTTTCCTTACTTTTAGAAAGCTCTCAGTTGCGCCTTTCTTATAGTGAGAGAATAAGTCTTATATTGGCAAATATATCGTGCTAATTGTAGTATTTAAAATATCGATGTATATCGATATTATCGAAATAATATCAGACATTTTTAATTTCATTTATTTGTTTTAAAACTTATTTTCAAACAATGATTGTTAATACTAATTTTCAACTATTATTTGTCACAGTTCGATGTATCAAACAGAATATCTATTAAGCGCATATACTATGTTGCCAAGTTCAGATATCGAAGCACTTTAAAATATCGATAGAGTATCAATATATTTACGATTTCTGTCATCCTTAGTGTTCCCAGTTGAGACTTCCCTGTGAGTCTATTCGAATAACACATTGTACTGATAGATTCGATTTATAATTCCCTTTTTAATATTTGCCTGCTTTCAACACACCCAAACTCTAGCGATTTATTAACCTCCCCGCATATTTTTCAGCTGTAAAAAGGTTTCGTTTAATTTATTTAAAACCTAAAAACAATGGATGTGGTTTATTGTTTAGTTTTGCTTTTGGTTACACTTTTGGGACACTCCTCTGCTGGAGCTGCCCCCCAACAACATTATATTATATTAATATTACTATTATTATTATTCTTATAATAATTATTTTAATTGATTAATACACAAAAAGCTCACCTGTGTATTCATAGTTACATTCTTTCCGTAGTTTAGAGCATTGTACATAACCTCTTTAAACCGAAATAAAATATTCGATAAAATGTATTTTAATTTGGAAATGCTAATATCACACTTTCTCTCTCTTTGCTCAAACACAGACATCTCGGGAATACGCCACATGGAACGCCACACGGCGGTGCATCGACGTACTCTCGGAACTCGCTGGGCGGCGACTCCTCGATGCCGGTGGCCTCTGTGGAATCTCCCGCCACGCCGGCTCCCTCTCCGCATCCGAATTCGGCGCATTCGCAGCCGACGTCTGTGCCGCCCGCAGAGCAAGTGAGTGCAAGTGACGACCCAAGAAGCAAATGACGCAGCATCCAGTCCGCTTATTCCACTAACCACTGACTCGTTTTTCCCTTCCTGACAGCTGCTCAACATGAGTCCACATGCGCCCACTTCCGTTTCGAATCTGCAGCAGCCGCCGACCCCCATCGACCACCTGCTGGACAAGAATACGCCGGCGCCGACGCCTACGGACCAGCACGATAACAAGAGCATCACGGCCTCGCCCTATGTCCATCAGACGCCCAGCGTGGAGCCGCCGTCCTACACGGATCATGCTGGCTCAGCCGGCGGAGCAGCCGGTGGCAATGGGCCTTCGCTTGGCGGCACTGGCCCGGGCAGTGTGCCTGCACAGCAGCCGGCAACTCCCACAGCCACGGCAACGTCTACCGTTGGCGGAGCAGCGGCGACCACAAGCGGCGGAGCCAGCACAGTGGGCACCATAAGCGTGAAAAAGCTGGAGATGCAGCAGCAGCAGCAGCAGATGCCAACGGCAGCTACGATGGCCATTAAGCAGGAGCCAGGGATCGGGGGGAGCCTAGGGAGGTTGCCAGCCAGTACTGTTACCTCAACCACGGAGGCCTTGAACAACCTGCGCAGCCTGTACAATCCGCCAAAGCTGACGCTCAAGGATCCGGACAGCTTCTACGACGAGGAGTGGCTCAAGGAGGTCGTCTACGATTTTCAGTACCAGGAGAACTGGTGAGTCAGCCAAGAGAAACCCAAATCTCTTGAAGAGAAATGTTGATTCTGTTCGTAAACTTGTTTAAAAAACATTCACAATATTAATGCCCATTCATTTGTCTTCACAGGGATAACCTTCCAGTGAAGCGTCCCAAATTGGACGAGGTCTCCAAGCAGCGAAGGCCCCGCTATTCCAAAAACCTCTACGAGGGACACACGCATGTGAAGCCACTGATGCCATCGCCTGGCTCTGTCTATGGCAACCAGCTGCTCTCCTTGGAGGTTCAGGCCGCGGCCTCAGCAGCGTCGGCCGGCAGCTCCAGTGGCGGCTTGGTTGGAATCGCCAACAGCAGCAGCAGCAACAACAACAACAACAGCAGTACAGCCAATGGCAGCGATGCGGCGGAATCCGAAAGCGGGGGGAGCTTTTTCCAGGGCTTGGACATCAAGACAGAGCCAGGACTGCATTCCCCATCGTGCAAGGAGACCTCGAAATCGTCGGGCGGCAACAGCAGCGGCGGCGGAAGTGGCGGTGGCAATCTATTCACCGCCGAGGGTCTGAATCCCTCGCTGAACGATCTGGAACAGCTGTTCGAGACGAGCTCCAACGATGAGTGCAGCAGCGTTCAGATACACACGCCGCCCGATTCCAATAATCCCTCGAACGGCGGATGCAGTGCGGTGACCAACACCATCGATGAGCTCAAGCGGAGCACGGCGGTGAACAGTGTTGTGGCAGCGGCAGCAGCAGCAGCAGCAGCGGCTGTCACGGGAGGAGCTGGCAATATTCAAGCGGAGGATCTCACTAAAATGTTTCCCACGCCGCCGTCGCACGAACAGCAGCACCCGAACTCCAGTCCCTGCCAAACTGATGTGGTAATGACGGATCTCAGTGTGGACATCACCACGACCACGACCAGTATGACCAACACCTGCAACACCACCATTGCTAGTAGTATCAACACCGCCACCTGCAACAATAGCAACAGCATCAACACCACCTCCAACAGCAGTATTATCCTGGCTGCCGTGCAGGCTGCTCCCATCACCGTGATGGCCGCCATCCAGCAGACCAGCATCTCCAAGCTGGTGAAGCAGCAGCAGCAGGAGTATAACTTGGAGCTGGGCAGTCCCGTGGAGGAGGCCATCGATGATTGGAACTATGTGTATCGGCCGCCGCAGCAGGAGAAATTTGTCGGCTCCACGCGCTATGCTCCGCTAACCAATTTGCCCAGCCAGACGCAGCCGCCGTTGAACCTGCCACCGGGATGCTTTTATCAGCCCACCTGGAGCAGCCACAAGTCCAGAGCGGCTACGCTGGCCAAGGCAGCTGCCGCTCAGCAGCAGCAGCATCAGAAGCATCAGGCTTTGCAGCAGCGCATCCAATTGCATCAGCAAAAACTGCAGCAGCTCCAGCACCAGCATCTTCAGCAGCAGCAGGCAGCGGCAGCAGCAGCGGCGGCAGCTGCGGCAGCGGCAGCGGCGGCTTCTGGAGGCGGCCATCAGAAGCATCAGCATCAGCATCTGCACGATCTGCTGTCGGCGGCGCCAAGGACACCGCTGACCCCGTCGACAACGGTGCCGCAACCCCTGAGCAGTGGCGGCAACCAGTTGCTGTTGAATCAGTTGAATTGCCCGCAGGCGACGCCGGGTAGCTCGATGCAGCAGATGATGCGAGCGGGGATGTCGCCGATATCACCGGGCCATGGACCCTTCTCCAGGAGTCCGGCCCTCCTGCGAACGCCCACGCATCCGCCGCCGCCGTATCCGTATGACGTTGGCAGTCCGGCGACCTCCACATCCTCGTACTTGAACCGACCGCTGCACTCGCAAGAACATCCTCAGGGCATGCACGGCGGCCTGATGGGAGGCGGAGGCAGCGGTGGCGGAGGAGTGGTCGGCATGGGGCCGGCATCGGGAACTGGCAGCCACATGGGCATGATGATGCCCTACTCTGGCGATGCGGGCATTGCCAGTAGTGGTGGCCTGGCGGCGGTGACTTCTCCAGGTGCGAGCCTGCTCCAGGAGCTGCCGGAAGTGAACTCGGTGCTGGTCAATATTCTGCTGTACGACACCGCCTTGAATGTCTTCCGGGATCACAACTTTGACAGCAGCAGCGTGTGCGTGTGCAATGCGGATACCCAGAAGATTGGCAATATTCGTGGAGCGGATTCCGGTGTATATGTTCCGTTGCCCGGCGTCAGCTTTAATCCGTTTCCTGGAGCACCAGCAGGTGCGGGAGCAGGAGCGGCAGGATCAGGCGGAGGAGGGACTGCAGCCGGCGGACAGCGCATGCTCAATGGACCCAATTCTGGTGCTACCGCCTTTGGTGGCCTGCGGATGATCAGTAGTGCCTTTGGGGGCTCACCGGCCTCTGCCGCCTCGATGCCCGGAGCTGGCTCCGGACATGGCGGCCACGGCCCAAACGGCGGTGGCTCCAACTCGTCATCGTCTTGCACGCCGCCCAGCAGTAATCCGCACATCACCGGCTATGTGGACGACGACCCCGTCGAGTGTACATGCGGCTTTAGTGCAGTCGTCAATCGACGGCTCTCGCATCGCGCCGGCCTGTTCTACGAGGACGAGGTGGAGATTACGGGACTGGCCGAAGATCCGGCTAGGAACAAGCAGCCAACTCTGCTTAGCATCATACAGAGTCTGAGCAGGAAGAGTCAGCAGGGGATTCAGGCGCCGGGAGAGACCAGTTCCGCTCTGGAGAAGGTGGGAGCAGCGGGAGCAGGAGCGGCACAGTTGGAGCATCTGGCGCATGCCATCTTTGACCTGCTGCTAGACCAGTGCTCCATCATCCAGACGTCCAGCAGCTCCGTGCACCGAGCCCTGCAGGCGCATCGTCGCAGAATGTCGCGGCAGCGAAGGATTTTCGGCACAAATGGAGCACCCACCGCCTCCCTGGCCTCAATTGCCAATGTTCTCGAGTTCATGGATGCGCACGACGTGATCAGCTTGGCGCTGGAGCAAGCCCGCCTGGCGTTTGAGAACCAGCGCATGGACAGCCTGGACTGGAACGGCGGAAGCAGCAGCTCGCAGAACCAACAGCAGCAGCTCACGGCGTTCCATGCCCCGCCATTGGCGCTGCGACACAAGCTGGCGGGGATCGGCGCCGGGCGGCTGACCGTACACAAATGGCCATATCTCCCCGTGGGATTCACGCGAAGCAACAAGGAAATTGTGCGCACCATGAATGCCATTCAGCCGATGCTGCAGAGTGCCTTCCATTGCAAGTCGCGCGGCGGGTCCGGCTCCAAGGACGCCAGCTCCTATAACACGGTCAGTGGGCCGCTCACCTGGCGGCAGTTCCATCGCCTGGCTGGACGGGCGTCCGGCCAGTGCGAGCCGCAGCCCATACCCTCGGTGGTGGTGGGCTACGAGAAGGATTGGATATCGGTGGCGCCGCACTCGATCCACTATTGGGACAAGTTCCTCCTCGAGCCGTACTCCTATGCCCGCGACGTGGTCTACGTGGTGGTCTGTCCGGACAACGAGCACGTGGTGGGTTGCACGCGCAGCTACTTCCGCGAGCTGAGCAGCACCTACGAGATGTGCAAGCTGGGACGGCACACGCCCATTCGCGGCTGGGACGGCATCCTGCAGGTGGGTGCCGCTTCCGCTGGCTCCGTTCGGGACCGTGAGACGACCCCCCTGGATGATTGGCTGCGTACCCTGGAGCATGCCGCTCTGGCTGAGCAAATCCGACGCTACGCTATTACCTTCATCCACCAACTGGCCCCGTATTTGAGTCGCGTGCCTAATGACAAGACGCTGCTAAATCCTCCCGATGGCACTGGTAGTTCCAACTCCAAGAACGGCGGCAGCAGCAACTCCTCCACATCGTCCTCGTCCTCCTCCTCTATGTCGAACTTGGCCACCTCCAGTGGAGAAATGCCTACGGATAACATTAAGCTGGAACCCGGAACTGAGCCGCCGCCGACCGTGCAGACGATGGAAGCTAATCCCCAGCAGGAGGTTAAGCAGGAGCCTGGAACAGTTGGCAAGGGCGCAGGAGCTGCAGGAGGCTCCGCAGCTGACACCAAACCCGCGCTCATCCTCGGCGATCCCTTGGGCGTGGGCGAGACTCTTGAGGATATCAATCCACCAGCCATTGTCCTGTACGTGGTCAATCCGTTCACCTTCGCCTCGGATAGCTGCGAGCTGGAACGCTTGGCCCTGATTGCCCTGCTCCGTTGCTACGCGGAGCTCCTGAAAGCCGTTCCCGACTCGGTGCGTTCGCAGATGAGCATCCAGATTATATCGCTGGAATCGGTGATGGAACTGGGACCCTGTGGCAATCGCAAGCGCTTCTCCGACGAGATCAAGTGCCTCGCCCTCAACATCTTCTCGCAGTGCCGACGGCACTTGGTGCACGCTCAGTCTGTGAAGAGTCTGACGGGCTTCGGGACGGCAGCCAATATGGAGGCCTTCTTGAAGACCAAGGACGAACCGAATCGCAGGGCCTACAAGATGTACACCGCACCCTTTGTCCTGGCGCCGATGCATGAAAGGAACGACAAGACGGACTTTACGCGATCGGCGGGCAGCATGCATGGCCAGAACGAGCACCGCTACTCGGTGATGTATTGCAATTACTGCCTGAGCGAGGACCAGGCCTGGCTGCTGGCCACTGCCACAGATGAGCGGGGCGAATTGCTGGAAAAGGTCTGCATCAATATCGATGTGCCGAATCGTGCAAGGCGACGCAAGGCACCTGCACGCTATGTGGCGCTAAAGAAGCTGATGGACTTCATTATGGGACTCATCTCGCAGACGTCGCAAATGTGGCGTCTGGTCATCGGACGTATTGGGCGCATTGGACATAGCGAACTGAAGTCGTGGAGCTATCTGCTGAGCAAGCAGCAGCTGCAGAAGGCCTCCAAGCAGTTCAAGGACATGTGCAAGCAGTGCACTCTCATGTATCCACCAACGATACTGAGTGCGTGTCTGGTGACCCTGGAGCCGGATGCCAAGCTGCGCGTAATGCCCGATCAGTTTACGCCGGATGAACGCTTCTCGCAGATATCCATGCAGAATCCGTTGTCGACCCCACAGGATGTGACCTGTACACACATTCTGGTCTTTCCCACCAGCGCTGTTTGTGCGGTAAGTTGATTATTTTGTTCTCGATTCTCAGTTGAGCTGTTTTTATTGCGCTCTTTTTGGGATATATATTGGAAAAGTCCGATATGAGATAATCAAAAATATTGTAAAATGTAATTTTTTGAAATTTAAAATTAACAAACAAATAATAATGTTGCAAATTTTTTATAAATATTAAATTTAAAGAATCGCTTATAACAAATATGGAAACAAATATTCTTAATTTTCTTTTGAATTGTCTCTTTTTCTTTTATATTTATTAATTAAATTTTGATTATAATCATATACGGTAAAAACAGCTGGAAATCAATCGATTAAAATCGATAATTAAAATATTTAAACAATCATAATCATCATAGATTTGTAATTTTATTGTTCTACACTGTTTATCTATCGGTATTTGTATTTAAGTAATAACTTAATAATAACTTCTGTTTTCCCCTTTTAATATCATCATGAAATTATAAAATAAAATTATATAGACTATTTTACAAGGTCAACCAAAAGAGTCCGGAATGCCTAATTCCAAAATTTTCTAATTCTCAAGAACACAAACTATAATTAATTTTACTATATACAAAATGTTAAACTTTGTACTTAAGGTTTCGACGATTATTTCGATTAAATCGATTTTAAATCGATGTATTGCATAATTTAAAAAATCGATTCATCGATTATAGAATCGATATTATTTCCAGCTGTAACGGTAATGTTATATTGAAGGCATATTAAAAAACATTTTATACATTGATTTGAATGATTTGAATGATTTTTTTATCATCCTTCCATAGCCCTTCACCCGCCAGTTCCAGAACGAGCCACAAGTGGATGATGACTTTCTTACTTTCGAGGAGGAGGGAAACGAAGACTTCAGCGATGCCGACATTAACGAATTTCTATGGGACAGTAAGTGCTTGATAATTTTTTGTAATCGCACATCAGTTAATAAGTTTCCCCCTAACCTTTCTAGCTCACATAGACAGGGTTTCCAATCATGGCAGTCCCGGACGCATGGACGACAATAGAAGCTGGCAGAGTACCGGTGGGAATAACTTCAAGTGTACTCCGCCCCAGGAAGTGGAGGAGGTAAGTTAATGCTTTTAACTACTTTCCGGATATTTGCTGATTTACCTAATGATTTCCCAGGTTGGTTCACTCAATCAGCAACCGATATCCGTGGGCTACATGGTTTCCACAGCGCCCACGGGACGTATGCCCGCTTGGTTTTGGTCCGCCTGTCCCCATCTGGAGGATGTGTGCCCCGTTTTCCTCAAGACGGCGCTTCACCTGCATGTGCCTAGTATACAGACAGCCGATGATATCCTCAACTCGACCAATGCCCATCAGTCGGCCAATGATCATCCGCTGGACTCCATTCTCACCGCGGATGTGCTGCGCTTCGTACTCGAGGGCTATAATGCCCTCTCATGGCTGGCCCTCGACTCCAATACGCACGATCGCCTTTCTTGTCTGCCCATCAATGTGCAGACTCTGATGGATCTGTACTATCTGACGGCAGCCATAGCCTAAGGATCTGGGATCAAAACTATAGCAACAACAACAAACACAACCACTACTCAAAAACTCAATCAATCAAACGCAGTCGCATGCTTCCTTTTAGCAAAACTTCCACTAGCTCTATTATATCAACACCCAAAGCAACAACAGTAAGCTGTAGAAAACTAGTAAAAGGTCTACAGCAACCCAAGAATTGAAGTTAACAGAATCCAAAAAACACCAACAGCAATAACCACAACAACAAAAACAACAACAGCAAACAAGCAGGCAGTGAACGCAACGCACAGATTACTTAGCATAATCAGCACGAAACAAGAAAACTAAAATGTTAAAAACTAAACAACCAATCAGAGCGATCAGAGAGACAGAGAGTGAGCCAAGGAGGTCATCGATTATCGATTATCGTTCACACCGATGGGAAGTCTAGAAAACAGCATTACTAATATTTATTAATTGTCGAGAATTTTGTAAAAATGTGTCAAGTGTGTGCGAGAATTGTTTGTTTCATTTTATTTTTTTATACATATATATATATATTATCCGATTAGTGTTTAATATTTATAAATTTACAAGAAACAAAAAACAAGATGAGAAAGGTTAGCAAAAAGCGAAAAACAAACAAACAAACAAACCACACAACGTAGGCATATATATATATATATCTAATAGCGGAGATTGGAGAAATTAATTAATAGCTAGCCGTTAAGTAACAAAAGTTTGTACATATTTACAACCAATTTCGTGAGTAAGCAAAACAAGCAGAAAGTGTAATTAATTAGTGTTTAGTTTACAACAAATTGGGAGAGTAGAGGAGGAGGAAGCGTAAGGTTAATAAATTAAATCAAATAAATTGTGTAAATTTTTGTGTGTGCAAGGCGAGAGAATTAGTTTAAATTTATATTATATACAAAATGAAACCCTCTTCCCCCAAAAGCTTAAGAACACACAGCCCAAAACAAAGAGAGTCGATGGAAGCAACAAAGAAAACAAAAACATATACATAACACGAAAACGGTATACTGTAAATTTGCATATATAAAAACAATATATATATATATATCTGGGACGCAAAGCGCAGATCAAGGAGAATGAAGGAGTAGTAGAACTAAGTGCAAACAACAGGAGCTAGAGTTTAGGATGAGCGTTAGGAAACAGTGTGTGTTTTTGTTTTTTCTTTTAATTAGTGTCTTGATTTTCTTTTAAATATTTTGTTGTCTTGTCTTGTCTATGTTAAAACTTTTAACTACACACTTTCAAAATACACAAAAAGAAGAAAAGCAAGAGAAACACCACTCACATAGCCAATTTTCTAACTATGAAATATACTTAAACGAAAAATGTGTACAAATTAATAATAAAAAATGATTGTAAACAAACAACAAAGGGAAAGCTTTCTACACTCACCAACACCAACACACACCACAAAAAAATACAATTGATTTTCGCTAGGCTTAAGTTTAAAGAAACAGTTAAGTGTAAAGGAAAACCATTTATTAAACAATGAAATTATTTTTACCTGTGTACATTTTAATTAGCATAAATTATGTAAACAAAAACCTACGATTACAAAGACGTTTTCTAGTAATTATCACATAAACACACCCCCACACACATGCATATCTTTTAAGTAGTTTCGATTTCATTTTTAGTATTCTATTTTGTGTAATAAAAACCCGAACTTATTTGCAAACAACAACACCGCCTCATTTTTTAATTTTTCATTAAAGTATCCTATCGCTCAGCTTATAGATCATCCATATCTATATATCTACATGTATGTATCTATTTATCACGCAAGTGCACGCTGCTGTAAATATGGAAATCGCTTTACAATCATTATTTTCTAGAGATTCGATCTATTGTAACCGATCGTGCTTGACCCGCAGGCCTTTTTTCCTAGCTATGGTTTCAGTTTTACACACTCACATACACACACAAACCACAGTCTCATTCATTTCCAGAGGAGCATCCCTCCTCGGGCGCCAATAAAAAGCAAATAATTATAGCAATAATTAAATGTAAAGCACAACAGCAAAAATGTTTAAACCCAAACAAGATACAGAAACAATTGACAACAAGAAAAAGCATTAAAGGAAAACAAAAAATATGAAAATATATATGGAATTAAAAACCAAAAATGGAGGGAACAGTTTTTTTAATAAAAAATAAATAAAAACTCAATTTACGAGTTGAACATTTTTCTAAGTAAAGATTTAGCATTAAACTAAGGAGAAACCACAGCTAACCATTTTAATTGGAATTCGTGGCAACTGCAACACACACACACACAAGGTTCTTTGTCGTTCACCAGGCTCGACGAGAACTAATTAAAAAAGATTAACAAACATTAAGAATAAGCAGCAAATGAGAATACAAATACAAAAAAGTGCATTAAGCGTTTTGAAAGGAGAAAAACCATTTACTAGCCTAGCCTAAAAGTATGCAATTATTAAGTTAACTTAGTTTCGGAATAAACGGAGGAGGAGAAACCGAGGAAAGGGCAGAAAGACATTTATTTGTTTATAAAACAAAAAGCAGAGAGCAGAGCGCATGTTATAGACACCACACAAGAAGACACACACACCATATATAGTAATTCGAGATTGGGTACGAGAACGTGTATGTCAAAATCTAGCTACAGAATTGCATATTATATATATATATATATACAATTAAATATTATATAATGGGCAAAAACAAAATGTTGTTGTAGTCAAATTACAATTAAGTTTTGTTTTGCTACAAAAAGTCAAAAAGCGAAAAACAAGAGCAACAAATCGATGAGCAAATATAGCAAAGGTCAACAAAATGGGTCAAATTTTAACAAATAAATGTGCAAAGCAAACACGAAAAAAAAAAACAATTAAAAAGGAACTAAGAAAAAAAGCATCCAATGACAAAATAAAAACAAAAATTGCAATTTTTGTAATTTCTTTACAGATTATAGATTTGTTTTTGACAAGAAGCAAGGCGATAACAAATACAAAACTAAAAAGAAAACATTTTTCAAATAAAAATAACATCAAATTCAAAATTAAAATGTCGTTTCCTTAAACTTATGGGAATCTTAAGTTGCCAAGTGGACTTCCGTTTCCTTTCACGAGGCTTCTGACAGGAAACGACTGCGCCGCCCAATATTGTCGTAGAAATCACCCAATAAACGCTTAAAGTCATATCCATCCGCGTGCCGACAAGTAGACCAGGCCTCCACCAAAAAGTTCAGCTCGTTGGTGTTGTTAATGTGATCCAAGTTCTCTGGAACGAGAATGTAAAAATATTTCAATTTTCTCTTTTATATCGAAAAGGTAAGCTACAAATAGAGCTGTTTATTTGAAAACGAAATGTTTTCTTTTGATTTGAAATCTTTAAGATATATGATGTGATTATATATAGAAAACTTTGAAATTAAAATATATTAATCTATATTGGTTTAATTTTGTTTTCAATTTGGCTTAAAAACTTAAAGTTTGCGTCTTAATAAAGTTTATAAAGTGAATAGCAAATATATTATTTATGTATATTACTAAATATGGCTATTAAATAAAACTATTTAAGTTAACTACATGTTTTTATACCCTTGAAACATATTATAATTTTAGTTAGAAGTTTTCAGCGCAAAACAGGACTCGGTTTCCGACCATATAAAGTATACATACATATATATAGTATGTATGTATGTATATTCTTAATCGGCATTCAAGCCCCCTTCCTTCCCTGTAAATAAATCAGCTATTTCCGAATATAAAGTTTTTTTTTAAATATAAATAAAATCGTCATTAAAGTAAAGGTTTTTCGAAAATATTTGTTTGCCTCTTGCGAATCTTGACTCTCCTAAGCTTTTGCAAGCTGATTTGAACAACATGTTGTCCTGGTGCACTCACAATTTGCTGTTTCTTAACAACTTTAAATGTAAATACATTTCGTTGTACCGCAGAAATTGTTTCAATGCCAACTATTCCATAGGAACGAGTGTTCTTGAATGTATCCTTTCTGTAACGGATCTTGGAGATCTATTTACTCAAGGGGTTTTTGCTTTTACATATATCTCTGGTTCGGACCATACTCGAATATTGTTCGGTACAGAAACAATTTCTTTTGTTCGCTTTTCGTGGTTTACACTGGGAACCACTTCGCCGCCTCCCTTCTTATGCAGATAGACTATGCCTTTTGGACTTGCCCTCTCTTAAGGATCGTCGGACCTGCCGCGACGTGATGTTCCTTTACAAAATAATCAATGGACACATTTTTTCCAGTCAGTTTCTGAGTTAAATACGTTTCTCAGTTCCTTCAAGGCCATCACGTTACTTTCGGCATATAGCT
The DNA here is from genome assembly GCA_008042735.1 of Drosophila leontia. Classification (NCBI taxonomy): domain Eukaryota; kingdom Metazoa; phylum Arthropoda; class Insecta; order Diptera; family Drosophilidae; genus Drosophila; species Drosophila leontia. The sequence continues at coordinate 28,199 of VNKB01011700.1, forward strand.
TTGGATATTTGTAAAACAAATTTCGAGGTACATGATCCTTTTCGCGTTTTATGTTCGCTTTACAACGACCTTTACTTTTTGTTGTATTTTGAAATGTCCTTATATTTTAATAAAAACAATATCTTAAGACATCTATCTATCCTTGCCTATGGCCACCTGATGTAAGTTGGAGCATATCGTTAAAAAACACTCCTTATCCGGCCAGAGGTAAGGATATAGACTTATCCAGATATTTGCTATTCTTAATAATAAATAAATAAATAAAACGAGAACTTAAAAACTGCAGGCCCGGGTAATGCATTTGTATGTTTATATAAAATTGTATGACTTCTGTTAGTTTTCCTTTGATTACAATAAATCGGTTGTTAATAATCTAATTGAAATCTGCAAGGGTAGACAAATTTCGGCGTGGCGAAGTTATCTTTCATTCTTGTTATTAAAATATTTCCAATTCATAATAAAAGCGTTTATTATTAACATAATTCTCTGCTACCAATTTTCTGTAATAAATTAATAATAAATTCTGTAGGACAAAAATAAATTGCAATAAGAACTTATGGAACCAATGTGGAAACTGAATATGTAACCCAGCAATCGCGATCAAAACCGTAAAACTTCTATAAAATCTTTGTTTTGAATGTATGTAAGTCATAATAAAGAGTGTTTAAATTGATCTAAAACATAAAACTTTCAAAATATTTAAATAAGAATTCGAGAAAACGGATTATTCATTATTTTGGTGACAAACATTATAAAAAAGGTCATGTTTTGTTTTGATAACAACTTGTAAAACAGAGCCATTATGCATTGACTTTTTCTTTCTTACATTACTCGAAGAATGCAAGAGTAGAAATATAATGCTTCTAATTTTTTTTTTCTAATTTACCTAATAAGTAAAAAACAACATAAAAAGTAAGGTGAAAAAAATGTGGCTTGCGACAGTGATTAAAATATTAAATAATTAAACTAATAAAAAGCTTAATATTTTTAAGTAAAACTAAATACATTATGAAGATTATCTATGCATAATAAATTTAAATTGATTGCATTAAAATCTCTTATAACGTTTCGCAGAAATCTGTGCTAAAACCTTTTTTGAAAAAAAAAATTAATTCTGCACGTTCACGTGCAAATGCCTTACATTTTTCTAATTATCTTGAAAACGATCAATTGTCCAAAATCGATCTTAGCACGAATTATAGTGCTAACCAAGACCTATACGATTTAATTTTTGTAAAATTAAAATAAAGTGTTGGCACAAATTTTTTCAATTTGAATGTGCCCATATATTATGTACTTTTTTTTATATAACAAAATTTTTGAGACGATAATATATTAGCTTTTGTTAATTGGCAAAACCCATTTTAAACATTTAAAGTCCAATGTTTATGAAATCAAGGAAAAATCCCTTGAAAATCCCAATTAAAATAAATTATCATATTAGAAGTTTTTTTTAAATGTAATTTACGAAGTTAAGGAACTATTAAGGAACTAGCAATACTCACGCACAACCACCTCCTTGATCTCCCACTCGGCGCTGTAGCGGCAGCTCAGGAACGACAAAACCTCTAGCAGCTGCGGAATCTGCAGATTGGCGATCTTCTGCTTTGCCACATACTCATCGTCGATCCAGAGTCCCAGGCGATGGTACATCCGGTCAGTGTTGTCCCTGATCTGGGCAAGAGTCTCGAGGATTTGGTTCATCATCCACAATGGTTGCTGCAGGCGCTCGAACAGGTTGTTGATACGCTTCTCCCGCACTTGCAGGTAGCGACGGGTGTCCCGGGCGTTCAGTTGATTTTCGGTGTCGAAAATCTGCAATGTTATGTTCTTCACCTGCTTCATGGCCATCCGGCCACTTTGAATAGTCTGCTGCCACTGCTCCGCCTCCTTGGTAACCATCATGACCATCGAATCCAACTCCAAACGAACTTTCATTAGGTCCATCTTCGGAAATGTTCTAATTTATTTTCTATTCAAATTGAAAATTAATGCGAAGCAGCTTTTATGATCTACGAAGCAGTGCTGGAAAGTGTAGAAGGAAAAAGTTTATAGGGTTGTCTAGTGTTTGCAAAACGTACGAAACGGGAGCTATTCGTATTGTTAGGGATTATCGAATTGTTATCAAATCTGAAATAAATATACAGCACTCCTTAATAAAATGATTTACTTAAATATATAAATTTGAAGATACAAAACTAAAAGTTATATATGTAAATAATCAACACAATAATATACATATAATTTTTAGTGTTTTTAGTTTTAGTGTTGAAAATATTATATGAATTTATACATCCTTTTTGTAAGGAAATGGTTTCTGGGCATACATATGTATGTACATTTTAGTAAAGCATAAATTATTACAATATATTAGTTTATGTAGATTATATATTTTATTTTATAATCATAATGGGTGAAACTCTTTTTCCTTGTAGTAAATTCGTTACCAATATGTACTTCTGAAACATAAAGCCGGATTGCTATGTTTTTGGTTATAATTTCTATATATTTTGTTTTGTATGAAACAAATTTTTTTCCTTACTGTATAACCTACTTAAATTCTTGTTGCTGATTTTCCTTAAAATTCCTTAAGATGTGGGGAAAATCTCCGGTGGTTCTCCCGCATTGCATTGCGTGCCAAATTGATCAAGTGGCCACGATTAGGCAGCCAACTAACTTTAGTCGCATTAATTGCGATCATGTTGGCCAGCTTCCCCGCCGCTCCACCAATGCTTGCAATTAGCTGCGTGACGAAGGCGCTGAAGAAAAAAGGAAAATAAACTAGCAAACGATTTACACTCGGTTTATTTTCGGTTGGAGTTCAAACCAGGGAGATTTCGTTTCGGGATCAGGATGGAGTCGGGATCGGGATAGGTAGAAGGGAGCTGGAGCTGGAGTTGGAGATGGTGCTGTCAGGCGGCATGAATTACTGTGCGTTGATTGCCTTTAAGGCCTGATTGCAACAACAGCCACAACTTTGCACAAATTGCTGGCTGCTGTTCTTTTTTTTAACTTAGTATTTTTTTTTTTTTTTTTTTCGGCATGCGGCAAACAGGTTTTTGGGCGGTTTGTCCCCCAGTTTTTTTCGTAGCCCCTTCCGACTGCATTAATTATCAACAAATCATTTTTGCAGCACCGAAAGCCGCATTTATCAGCGATTATGCATGGACAAAGGAGTCGCTCGGGCTCATTGGACGTTGGACAGGGGACATGGGACATGGGACAGCGTGGACAGCGGCTGCTCCACAACTCTCGAGTAGCAAGTGTCGCCCGACATGTGTTGCCTCTGTCTCTGCCGCTGCCCCCTCTTGTGGATGTCATCTTGTGGATCTTGATGGCCAATCTTGATGCGCAGCCGCACAAATTTGTCAGTGGCCAGAAGACTTCACAAAAAGAAAATAAGCCTAAGAATTTGGAATTAATTTGGTTTGTTGATTAGTTTATTAAAGAAAAATGAACATATTTTGAGTATATAAAGGCTTTTTTGGGAACACGTACCATCGATCCATATTCAAAAAAAAAAGAATATAATTTTAATTTAACCTCAGCTTCTTGAGGTTATTAAAATTTATCAATAATTTGTTTAAAATCATAAAGAAATGTAGGTGTCTCCTCTTACCCAACTGAAACGTATTATTTCTAATTAAATAATGTATAAATATCTATAAATTTAACACATTTTACGTGAGTTTTTCTGAAATCTTTTTGAACTCCTTATATCATATAATATTTTAAATTAATGAACTTCTTGAGTTCATTAAAATGTATAAATACTTTGTTAAAAATCCTGAAGAAATTTAAGTATTTCCTTTTACCCAAATGAAGAGTATGATTTTGTATATAATTATGTATAAATATCGAAAACTTAACACGTTTAACGTGAGTTCTATGGAGTCTTTGAAATCTTTTCAAACTCCTAAAATTTTATAAAGATTAACGAAAATTTAAAATATATAAATTCTAATATTTCGAATTACATACATTCACTTTAAGTATTATTTTCTCAAGTCTTGTACATAAAACCAATTGATTTTTTCTTTCTGTGCAGGAACAGGGTTCTGAGCTAAGGGCGTCGGCGACATGACATGGCATTGATAGGCGCAAAAAATGGGAATCGCCGTCGACTTTGGCTTCGCAGTCTTGCAATTAAGATATTTTTATGTAAATTAATGGAAACTCTACGAGGAGTAGGAGTTGGAGCAGGAGAAGGAGCTGAAGCAGGCCAAGTAGAGCATTCCTTCCAAGGAGAAGAAGCTGCGTGCAACTTACAAATAAGTACAAGTCGCTCCGATTGGGAAGCCCAATTGCGCATTTTTAATTGGAAAGCTCACAGAAGAAACCCAGCCCCATCTCCAGCCTCAACCGATCTCGAACCCGCTCAGCTCAAGAAGCAAACAAAAAGTGACGCACCGAAAATTTATTGTTCCAAGGCGATCCAAGGGAATGCGATGCGGATCCAAAGGGGATCCGATCCGATGCGATCCGATCCGAGGAGCCGCATGTCGAATGGCGAGAGCAAACAGCGAAAAGGCCGCAGGCCGACGACGCTGCCACGGCATTGTTCCTTCTTCCTTCTTTATAGGATGCGATGCTGCGCCCCGCCGGTGGAGCGCTCTTACTTAGGCATTTATGTCTGGCACTTGACACATTTTGTTATGGCATTTTTCAGCTACCGCGCGACTCCGCCGACTCGCTTGACCCAATCAAAATTCCTGGACCTTGCACTTGAATGCGTTTAATTTGTAAGATTTGCCTGGGTCGATTGGCGAACAGGGCCAAGTGTTGAACTTTATGTTCCCGAGTGCGCCGAACAGAACAATAAGTTCCAAGAACATTAAATCTCAGGGCTTTGTTTTAACTGATGGCAGGAGGAAGTGGTACTGAATTATCTTCTTTTGGAAACTAAACAAAACTAAAACTTTTGAAAACTAAACAAAACTAAAATAAATATTTGTTTAATTATTTTATATTTCATTATTATATTCGGCTTACGGCCAAAAGAAAGATACTCAAGACCAGATTATAAGTAGCTCCAGGAAAGGCAGTAAATACTCAGAGTGAACAGTAAATATATTCAGCGATTTCCTCCCAAGATCATCTGAATGCTGCTTCCCTGCATTTTCCATTGCCTCGTTTCGCATTTCCGATTCTCTAGTCTGTAGAGAAGCCCATCATTTCTGCATTATTAATTCCTTTTCTAGCGTAAGCCAACTTATTTGCCTGCTTATCTCCGCCAACATCCTTTGGGTCCGGTGCGCATTTAATGGGGATCCGCGGCGAAGTATCTGTGGAGTATAGGGCGGTCAGACCGGGTTCCACATCCCACTTCCTGCACATAGAAAAAATATTAATTAAATTTTATTTTTTATTATTAATTGAAATTAAGAGCTAGCGATTGAGTTTGGGCAGCAACCGAGCCAGCTCAGCTCAGGTTTTACAATATATTTAATATTTCCTTATTTGTGTCAACTTATGGTTAAATTATATATGGTGGTATTAATTTGCGATGTTAAAGTATTTTTTGATATTTTATTTAAAATTGTGTGGGATTTGAAAGGAACTCTATTAGGTTGGTATTTTTGGTTCCTAAGAGAGTTACAGGAGTCGCAATGATAGATTGTCGTTGCAAAAAGGGGAGGGTATCGGAGCCATTTGGTCCAGGTAGTGCTAAATAAAACTAGACAAAAATTCAAGAATAGAAAATGGAAGAAGATCCTCGCAACCTAGAATAAAAAAACTATGTTGGCATTTAAGAATTGCCCTATCAACTTATTTACAATTTGTATTGCAAGTTACTAGGATAATTTTTTACTCACTTAGATTTTTCATAAAATCATTACTATTTTTAGTTGAATTTATTATTTAGTTGGGCCGAAATCCCGGCGGTACTGCAATACCGGGCCAACCCGCGACAGAGGTGGAGCAAGCCCCTAGCACTCCGTCTGATTCCAAAAATCAGTTTAACATTTGTTGTCCTCCAATGGAGGAACTATCAGATGTTAAGCTGATAAGAACAGATACTACACTTTGATCTTAGCCATAAGGCCGAGAAGCGATAACTATGGAGAGTTCAGGTAGGGGCTTTATGCCTGCGGGGCCAGAAGCAGTTGGGAATTATTGTCATTGAAAATGGAGAAACAACTCAATTCGGAAGTGTATACTTTAGGGGATGATTCGTGAAAAGTACCTCAGAGTCTGTATAATAAAATTATAGCTTCCTTGTCTAAAATATATAAATAATAATATAATAAGTAATATTATAAATTTATAAATTATATATTATCATAATTTTTTATAAAAGAGAAGGAAATGTATTGATGGTTTGGGATTTTGTAAACGATTTTTCCCCTTAAACGTGATATAAAATATGTTCAATTTATAGAAATTTTATACCTTCTTTACGATGATTCTCAACCATATGTATATCTTAAATCTTGAACTATTTTTTCTCTCTGTGCAGACCTCAGTGCAGCTGCAAACTCGGACTGCTGGTCAGTCGAGATTGCTATTGCCGGTAGCGTTTCTCGATCGCCGGACAAGCAAAACGAGAGCAGAACGAGTCTAGTCCTCGCGGGGGGACAAGTTGATTTATTCTAATCTGTATAAGCGTTGCAATAATAAAGCAAAAGCAAAGGCAAAAGGCCCACGGAGTGGACAATGCCGCCAGCGGCTCTCGGCCATGTCCGAGAAGCTAAGGTTAAATTGCAGATCGAAGGGGGACGCTTGCTGGTCCTGGGTACCTAAGTTCCTGGGCTTCGAGTTCCCTGGTCCGACCAGTTTGCCAGTTCCAGGTCCCTCCTAACCATTGTGCCTGCTGATTCTGCATTGTAATTGGATTTGAGCCGCCGGTGCAGTCGCAGCTGCGGATTCTAATGACTCAGCAGCAGCAGCAGCAGCAGCGGAGGCAGGAGAGCCAAGTTAAGTTTTTGGGTTCCTGTCCCATTGTTCTTGATTTGGCCGAGGGCTTAAGCTCCATCCAAAATCCAAAGCCTTTCACCGCCACTAATGCACTCCCGGACCATCTCTCGAAATGAAGATGCATGCGCTAATTTATCGACTTCGCATCCGAAGGTAGCTCCCAGACATGCAAAATGTCGCCGGCCAAGAATGTTATCTACGCCCAACGTCGCCAGAAAGTGTCGCTGGCAAAGACAAGGAACTGTTTGGGGAAGGAGGCTGGAGAAGCATCCAAGGGATAGACGGGCAGGAGGACTGGATTGAATGGAGTGGAGGCACTGGAGGCGAAGGCGATGATAGCAAAGTGCCAAGGCAAAGAGGCTAAGGCAGAGGCGTCAATGGATTCGAGTAGTAGCACAGCAGTCTCTGCAACACCCACTTCGATGCGAAGTTCTTATCTTCTATACACTTTCTTGAAAAAGAGAGTATCCACACTTTTCTGAATAATTGGGCTGGGAAATGTAGTTGTATTTAATAAGTGTATTATTTTAATTATTCACAATAACTTATTTATAGGTTTTTGATAAACATGAGAGTGTAGAAACTTTAGTGGTTGATAAATCCCAGTGTTATTATTTTTACAAAATAAGTTTATCCCTACAAAACATAAATCTAATGCAGGTTACGCATCTTATTATTTTATATTGACTTAATTGTTGAGCAACATTGTTGCGGCACCAATCTTTGTTGCTTAACGAGCTCTTAGCAACATTTTCTTGGAAACATTTACTTGTTCACTTTGGGATGTAAGATTAAATAGTAAAACATTTCACCCCATAAATAAAAAAAAATTATAAAATTTAATAGAGAAGACTTTAAATATTATTAGTATAAAATATAAACATTTCATTTCAAATAAAAAAAAAAATTGAATTTAATAGTGAAGACTTGAAATATTATTAGTATAAAATATACATTAATAAAACAAAGACAAATTAAATGATGGAAGTAAGCATTAATATTTGCAAACATTTATATTTTGTCGAATTATTCTATGAGAGTTTTAAGTGAAAGTTTTAAAGACACCTAATCTGATTTATAAATGCATTTACATTCACAATCAGAATCAATCTCACACAGGAATATGCATATGAATTTCTTGAAATAAAATAATAAACACAAAAGAGTTAACCCGAGCGATAGGCTTCTAAAATGAAAGTTTAATTGCCTGAATTCTGCAGCCAATTAAAGCGTATTCAAGATTCATCTCATCGCAGTAGTTAGCCTCGCATTGTTTTCGCTGTCGTTGCATTGCGTTTTATTCAAATTTCTACATGGTGCTAACACGCGAAGAACCATCCGGCGGGAGGATGCGGATGAGCAGGAGCAGGAGCAGGCCCAGCAGGAGGACCCAGATCGATGGAGCGGGTGTAGGCGGTGGCCAAATCACGTAATGCGCCATGCAAACATTGTTAAAACACTTGTGGCCCGAAGATGGCACTGCACTCGACTCCTCTTCACTTGATTTTATTTTCGCGCAAATTTGCATTTTCAATTCGTATTCTCTCCCCCTGGGAACCTGAAAGCAGGAGGGGGGAAAAGGAAAGGGAGCGCAGCATTGGACTTTGCGTTTATTTAAATTTATTTTCCTAGAATGCCACAAGTCGCCATCTCAGTCGCATCGATGTGCAATTTGTTTGTCGCCGGCGAAAGAGACTCCGAAAACGGCATCCGCTCCCTGCCAATCTGACTTCTGGGGCTCTGTCTATCCATCCGATTGGAGATGGGGTCTGAGCCCGGTCTGGAAGTAGCCCGCCGCTATCCAACTGCGTCTGCGTATGAAAATTAATTGTTGCCACTCGTGACGACGTCGACATCAGCGAACGTAAACGCAAAAGCAGAGGCAGTGGCCCTGCCAGCAGCATAAACATCACACTTGGAGAACCCTTTTTATTTTGAAAACGTTAAATTCAAAACAAAAGCAAGTTTGGAAAGATAAACATTCTTTAGTTGTTTATTTATTAAGAAAAGGAACTTAAATGTGGAAACAAGTCATAACCCATAAGGAACTCAACCCGAGAGTTGGAAATCGATTGAAACGCGGCGATACTTGCTATATAATGATCCATGTATGATCTTGGCATATAGTCACGTCTCCAGAAATGTATATAAATCGTAAACTAAGACACCTCAAACTTTCTGGCTGCTTTCTGAGTATATTTAATATTTATATTTATTTAAGTTTAACTATTTGTTCGATTTCCCAAACTCTTTTTGAACTAAAGAAGCTCTTGGACTCAGATTTTCGTCTCCACTGATATTCAAATATTTTTGTTCCCTGGAAAATATATTTTTGGAGAGTGCATCTGTGAAGACCAACAGGAATATGAACGGCAGCGCGAGTTGCAGAGTTGCAAGTTGCCAGTGGGCGGCGATGGGCGCATATCGTTTAGATTTATGGACCGCTCTCGTCGGCCGAGTGTCGCGTGATAAGTCTATAAAATGTACGTTACATTTGTACGTGCAAATGGCAGTGGGCCGATTTGCATATTCGCGAAAGTTTTCACCCATTGCCTCGCGTAGGACTTTCATTATGCCATACGGTCCCAAGATTGCCCCAAGAAAACTGCACTTCTGGTGGCGGTGAAAGGCGGTTCCAGCTCCAGGTCTCGGTCTTGGGTCCTCTGGACAAAAGTGGGGACGCAACTGAACGGTTTTGGACGTGGAAGTGGACGCGGAGTGGTGCTGGTGCCATCATGTGGGCTGACCCAGCGTCACATTAACTGTGTTAATTGTATTTCATATTGCCAGGAGTCTGGTGAAACGTTGGAAAGTTTGCTGACTCTTGTCACAGCCGGAGGGATGGGTTCGCTCTTATGTCAGTGAAGTGACGGTAAACCGAAAGGAGCTTTGCGGGAATGTATTCGATAAATAAGCACTTATTGATTGATTCCACTTTCATAAATTGTACTTTAATTTAATGAGAAAAATTTACAAAGTCAAAGGAAGAGCTTTCTTGGCAAAGACAGTTGGGTTTTCAGGTGTGTCTTGAGGGGAAAATGGGTTTTAATATATTTCTGAACGTTTTGTAGAGTCCTTTGTAATATGTCTAATAACATTTAAAGGAAATAGAGACCGGAAAAGCAGTTTGCTTAATCATAAAGCTTAAGTTAAATCTTAATTTACTCAAATATATAGGCTCCTGGCACTGAGATTTCCGGATTAAATGGTAAACGCTGAGGTACTAATTCCCCTGACATCGCTGAACCTGCACACCGCCAGAGTCCCGTCTCCGATCCCAAGATGTTTGGCATCCGTGGAGTCAAAGCTGATGCCTGAAAGTGCATAATCTATGCACAAATCTACTCAACAGATTGTCAGTGTCTGTTCCCCTTCGTTTAGACCCGGCACTTGCCCCGTTTCCCTGGCCTTTAGCGTCCATTGTTCAGCTCAGTTCCTTTGGTTTCTCAAGCGCTGCGCTTTGTTCAATCAATTTTTGCTTGATTTACAATTTCAAGTTGATGACATTTCACCAGCAGGAGCAGCAGCAGCAGCAGCATCGGCATCAGTCGGTTTGTCAGTCTCCGGACTCACTCGGGGGCAGAGCGAGTCTAAGGCAGTGCAAAGGAGAGACGGCGAGTGCTCCTCGTGACACATTGCTCCATTAATTTGATGGATTGTAAAGTTTTCCGCTTCACCGACTTGGAGCGTCGCATGGGTGCCGAAAAAAAAAACGTAAAGGGAAAAAGGAAAAAGTGCAAGAAAAAGGAAAATTAAAGCACATATCGGTGTGTGGGGGGAAATTCGCTGACTGACTGACGGCTGCCAGCGGTGAATGTTGTAAATTTATGCCTGCCCAAGTTGACGCTTCACTGAATTTGTGTGTTAAATTGTCACCAGCAAACGACCCCGAGATGGGGCGATGGAGCACAGACCCATCAGAGGGATGTGTCCAGGCCGCGTGGTATTGCTGAAAGGACCTCATTTGCATTGTGGATACGGCCAGTGAATTTTTCGCACGCCTCAGTTCATCTGAAGTTTTTTACCTAAATTGGGGCAACCATTTTTGGGGCCCCAGCTTGTTTTCCCCAGAAACTAAGACAGAGAGTGTGAGGATGATTTGGACTGGTTGAGCAATTTCAGAGTCCCTCCCGAGCCAAGCACCATCTGAAGTTGTGTCCTTTGCCACAGATTCGGGATCATTTGTGGGGCAACTGATTTTATTAAATCAGAAAGGAGTAGGAAATTGTCAAATAGGAATGCTATGTATATTGTGTTTAAATTATATTACATAATAAATTGTATTACTTTTTATACCCTTGCAGGGTATAATAATTTTATGCAGATGTTTGCAATACAGAGAAGGAAACGCGTACTACCCTATAAGGTATATATGTATTCATTCTTGATCAATGTCGGGCCGAATTGGACGACTATATCATAGCTGCCATAGGAGCAATTTATAGTTTGCTCTGAAGACGGTTGACGATGTACAACAAAAATTTATCGAATAAGCAAAATAAAATTGGTTTTATTATTATTTTTATTTCGTGTTTACCACCACCCCTTTTCTGACCTTGAGCCGGCTAAACAACACTTTAAAGAAAAGGAAAGGTCGCCAAAAACAACATCATTTCTGCTTTAATTTTATGAACATTTGACTGTATAGTTACCATAGGAAAAATCCTTAATGAAAAATATAAAGCTGTGAATGTAGTCAAAAAGTTTTTTTTGTGCTAGTTTTTAATAGGCTAATAAATTTGCATACAATTTTATTGCTTGTGGCTGAAGTTAAGATACCCTGCAATGGTATACAAATGGGTTTAAATATCAGTATCGTAATTTGTCTTGTTTGAAGATTTTGAAAGTACATGATATGATATATAGAGCTCCTTTAAGTTAGATTTTTTATAGTTTCAAATATATTTTAATTGTTAAAATATTGTTTAAATAATTTCAAACACATATTCTTCCATTAAATACATTATTTTTCATTCAAAATTTATCAAAGAGGAACAAAGATGCTTAGAGTTAAATATATATATTAAATAATTATTATTATGCTATAATTACAGTATTAACTTACACTTTCCTAACGTGTTCGTTCACCTTTAAGAAACAATGTGCTAGCTTAAATACAAAGACCTTGTAATCCAAAATATAGTGAAAAGAACCTTCGTTATTTATAAAATTACCTGATATTTTATTTTCATTTTTCATAAAAAACATTCTACATATTCTACAGAACCCATAAACACCAAATAGTTTTTTGGCTAAGCGCTTTTTAACTACCACTTTCTAACTATTTATTCAATGTTGATGGACCCCTCCGTATAAATGCAAATCCCTTGTCCTTTTACAGTTTTCATTCCTTAACGGATCAGCTCCGTTTTGTTAGCGTTTAAAAACGCTTTAAAATGCAACATGCTGGCGAGCAAAGCGTTTTCCCCAGCGATTTGGTGGCGATTTGCAAGGTTTTATGGCGAACGCTTTGTTCTGCCAACTAAATATGACAAGCCAGGAACCCGGGCCCACATTTGGATGGCCAAGGATGGTGGCCAGCTCCAGCTCCAGCTCGAGCTCCACCCCATCATCGGACCATCCACGCAGAGTCAGAGATCGGGCTGATAGGCCAGTTTTGCATAAAATGCAAAGCATCGCGTCGCTGGCGGAAATGCGTTTAGAGTCCTTTGAGGTGGAGTTGCAGATGCACAGGGAAAAATTGTATAAGGGTTTTTATTTGAAGTTTATTATCGGTAATCTTAGGTAGCTTGAATGTATACATTTTACAGAATAATTATTATTTTATAAAAGGAGCCTATGTAGCACAGCTCTTGCGTTACTTTAGAATTCCCAATGAGTTCTTACGAATAACTGTTTTTATAACTTTGCTTCCATTTGAAATTCTTTTGTAAAATAAAAAACCGACTTATGTATAATTTAGTTGTATTTTTAATCTATATTACATATTATATTTATGTACTTTGGTTTCTGTGTGTGCTGATGTGTCTGGTGCACTGGCAACGTGCAATGCCAACACGTTGCCACCGGGTTGCGTATGGCGGACATCGCAAAAAGGGCTTTGTTTAATTGCGAGCTTGCAGTTTGCAGTTTTGCCGGGTTTCCTTTTACGATTCATCAAGTGCCCCGCTCCCCGGATCCCTTGGAACCCCGATTCCCTGCTCGCCTCCTGTCAACTGCATGAATTGTCCCTGGAGGCATATGCACCATGCTGCCTGCAATTGAGAATCGGAGCACGCTTCAAGTTTTGGCCAGGGCCAGGCCATACGAATTCCTATGTCCATGCCCAACTCCATGCCCATGTGCATGCCCAGTTCCTGTTGCCTTTCCACGCACAATGCGCGCATAATAATGAAGCCGGCGCAGGAGCAGGATCAGGCGCTGGAGCGGCAGTAAACCAGTTTGACCTGTCTAACACCCCTGTTCAAGACCCATTCCGCTGCTGAAATCATCGAAAGCCTGGAACTTTGCCTTGCATTTTGTCATATCAAGTGATTAATGGCTGATTTTCTCCTCCAAGTTGTCCGAATTGACCCCCATTGGGAGGCATTAGAATGCCATTTGTCTAGGATTGTTGCCGGGGGCGGAGCAACGATTTGGGTTCGAGTTAATCAAATAAAAGGAATTTCTTGTAGGCCATAGAATTGGTAATCTGACCCTTAATACATCAAATCGTTTAGAAATCTCTGAGTATTATATTGAAATGTTTTTATAGGAAATACTGGCATTTGTATTTTAAACTTTTAATAAGAGTTCTTTAATGTTATTTTCTCTTTTTAATTTTTTAAAATTAAATTCCATTATTTACCTTTTGTTCACTGTACCCTAATGATTTGCCCTTACCCGAGCATGTTTGCCTTGAGTAACCGCACATGGCGACTCTCCTGATTTAAGCGGATTCTTTTTCGGCTGGCCCAAACTTTGTCCCAGTTATCCAGCAATGCTTCTCCATCTGCTCCCTCCTATACCGGCGACTGTTGGCCAACTGTTTACCACAACAAAGGCCGAGCGGGCAAACGAACTGAAAGTCCCTGCAAGAAGTTCTTTTAAAATCGCGCACGAGTGAGCAGAGGTAGGACCCCCTTTTTATTATCCCCTTTTTGTGGGCTGCATATGCAACCGCGCCCGCTTTCTAATGCAGTGAGAGAATCTTGAGTGAACTTGGATCATATTTAAGAACAATTATATTTACATGTTATATGCCTAGCGAAGGTTGTTACTTTTAAGTAAATTAAATCAAGTATTATATTTAATTATATTAGTAAAAGAATAATTGCTAGAGTGGCCTAAAATATGCTAAATTTCTGGCTCAGTGCATGTCAACGGTTTAGTGCTAGCCGCAGGTTTTTCGGGCCTTAGCCACTAACTCTCATTCTCTCCGTCTTGGCTCTTCCGCTCTTCTGGCGGCTTTCGTGCAATGCATTTCTATTGTTCTTGGCAGAAGAGAGCAGAGCCAGTAAACTGCCAACGGGATAAAGAAATTACAAAGGCAAAAACAATGCGGGCAGAAGGGGAAATGGCCAAAACAAAGGCTGCACTCCTGTTGGCCACTCCTCGAAAACGTAACGAAGTCGCCGTCGCTGTGGCCGTCGCCTTCCCCATGGCTGTTGTTGCCACAAAATGAGCGCTTTATACCTACTTAGATCGCTATAAATTTGGCTTAAGGCAAGAAAAGTGTTGCCGCCGCATTGTGGCACAGTGGAACCCATTCAAGTCGACCCATGTACAATGGGCGAGATGTCAGCGCGGATTAGTATGAGTTTATTCGAAAATTATGAAAACTTTTTATTCCAGATAGAGCTAAATTACCTAACCTTCAAGTCTAATCTGCGTACTATTTCTTGGAACTTCATAAATCTGTGATTTATAAGCTTATTATTTTATTATTAAAATTATTTATAAAGCTTAGCCTTAAGAATGCAATTAAAGTGTAAACCACAAATTTCAAAACAGAAGCTTGCTAACTAATATAATTCGCAGTAAAAATGCAAACATAAGTAATTTGTGGATTTGAGCTTGTGGCCATAATAGTTTTATTATCAATGCATAATAACTTTAGAGATATGCTAACCATATTTGCAGGTTAATTATTGTTTTTAGCCACTGTGCTGGGCTGCAGGCTTCTTGCCTTTCCAAGTCCCAAGCTCCAAGTTGCCGAGTTGCGGAGTTAGCCTCGTTGCCGTTAGTGGAGTTTAGACGCCGCCGCCGCGAGTCCGCATGATTTATGCGATTATTCTTTGCGCAGCGCCCAACTTTATTGTTTTATGCTTTTGTGGCCAGCGACGCACAGTAGCGCCTCTCGAACAAAAGCCGTTGCAAAAATCGAAAAAGTCGTTGTCGCAAAAATGATTTTAACCATACTTATTCGATAGGAAATTTCCCATGGATTCAGAATCTGCTGTAAAATCAATTTTTTTTGTAGAAGATATGAGCATTCAAAGTTGAACTTTGTTTCCATTTTTGCATCATAAGAAAAAAAAAGAAAAAATTTTTTGACTTTCAGGTAAAATTACACAAAAACTATATTACCTATCGCCATGATTTTTGCTTTAAATAATAGACACATTTATAAACTGTAACCCAATTAAAAAAAAAGCGGAATTGGGTTAGGGCTTGCACAGGTAAATCGCTACCTGCCAGGTGTCCATTTTTTTCACTTTTTTCTGGCTAAAGTAGTCTATATCTTTTTTGGATGGGCTGAGCCACTATACACACTATAACTACGACCTTTGTGGATCTATTCTGGACCAAAATCAACTTACATCTGCTGCGTCGAGCTGCGTCCCCGGAAATGCAACAGCATAAACCAAAACTACTCAGGGTTAAATATACCAAAATACCGACTCAGCTTCATACTAACCATAAAATATACTAACTGTAGCGCGTGGCGGTTACACGTTGAAATAAAAAAAAAAATTTTTTGTTTCAGTTTTCAAATTATTTTTATCTGAGCAAATACATAAAAATAAAGATAAAAAATTAAATAAAAAATATTTTTAAAAAATTGTCTTCATTGAGAAAAAAATATTTCTTTACTTTGATACCCTTTAAAAAGGCGAATGAGTGGGCGTGGCAGATTTTCCAATACATATGTAAATTTTACAACAAATACCAATCAAATGGCGTTTAAATTATTTAGTTATCTTATTTTGTTCAGAAGTTATGATTTTTGCAACGTAAAATGAGAAAAGGCGCTACTGTGCGACGGTTACTTCGTCATCCCGTCGCTCCGGCGCTCTGTTCCTCTGGCGTTCTGGCAATCCGCTGGATCGCTGCTCTGCGACTTGCAACTGCAACTGCACTCGTATCTGGCCGAATCGCCGCTGGCTCCGATTCCAGTCTCCCTCCGTTGCTCCAACAAGTCCATGTGCACTGTAAAATATTATCTTAAATGCACAAATTTGTATGGTAGAGGATTTACTTTTAAGTAGGGTTTAAAATTACCGGAATTTTGGTTTTTTATTTGTGACGTATAGTTTTTTTTTTAATAAGCATCCTTGCTATCTCGAGGTCTAGTCTGACTAACATAACATATATGAAAGATCACACAAGGAACGTGTTCAGAAGGTTGTCTGTTTCGCTTTTAAAACAAAATGCCTTTAGCCAACTTCGATTTCTATCAGTTAGAGTCTCATAGAATCCAGACTTGGAAATTTTAAGTGCAAGAGTGCGGCGAAGAGAGCTACAAATTCTCAAGTCTGAATTCTGTGACACGCTAAACAAATGTTAAAACTTAATTGAGAACTTTAGACTATTTTTCTTAGAGTAAAGTTAGTATACATTTATTTTAAGCAAGATTAACAATAACGATTAACGAGAATATCAAGATATCTATTTTACATTGTTATATTTTCAGCTTAAGGAAAATGTATAATACAATTTTTAATCGTAATTATGTATACCTAATTACCGCACATTATTCTGAGTGTACGGAGGGGGGTCCTGCGCTGAAGCCGGCAATTATTGGGCGATGGAGCATATGCGGCCAGAACGCAGTGCAGCTGGGCATCGAGGAATCAGGGTAACCGAGGTATTGGGGCGACGGGTATCGGAACCGAGGTATCGAGGCATGCGCCGCAGCTTGCCGCGCCGGGTTAATGTCTTGTTGGTTATTGCCACGTCTGTTTTGCACTTGGCTGCCATGGGCCCATTTGTAATTTGGCACTAACGGGTCTGTTGATCCCATAAATTGCACTGCCACATGCAGTCGGGATTGGGAATGGAAATGGGGTTGGGGATTGGGATACCGCCCGGCTGGCTGGCTTATCAATATCTGTCCATTGGAGCAAACCTAGACGAGTTCATTACGGGGCGTATCGCGGTAATAACTGTCAGATCCGGAAACGCATAAACCCTCAATTTTATGCAGCGAATGCACCGACCCGTGGCTGCAATTAGAGGCGTCAACCTTGGGCATGCAAATTATTCCGACTTCGTATCCCGGCTCCAGCTCCGATTTCAATTATCAGTCTTTGGTCCGGTTTTCGATATCACCGTTGCCGTAAATGTCCAAAGCGAATTGCACAGCAGCTATTTTCTATATATGAATTACTCTCGGCCATAAAACCACAGCAATTATCGGCAGTTTCCCTCTCATAACATTTTTGTCTTCTAGACTTGGCTTTCCGTCTTAGCCGCCAAACCAATTTGAGCCGACTTAGCCTTTGCAGCGCTCGGTTGCAGCGGCTGTGGTCTATTTTTGGTAACTTGTCCAAACAAGCGGCTGCGCGGCTATTGTTGCCATAGGTTTTTTTTTGTTTTTGGGGCGTGTACCAAGACAAAAAACTATAAAAAATCCATAACTAAACAGGGACAGGGATCGATTCGATCGACCAAGGCGGTACCGTGGGATCTCAAGATCAAGTTGAATATTTTTAAATATTTTCAATCAATGAAATGTATTTAAATTTAATTATTTTTTTATTTCTATTTAGAAAATGGATAGTATAAATTTTGATAAATATTTTCTAAGGGAATAAACAAAAAGCTGTGACATTTAAATATAATAAATTATGTAAAATAGATATTGGTAAAACTGATAATATTATTGGATATACTACAAAAATTAAAATGTCATTCTGTTAAAAAATTATAAAACTAAGGATTTTGTAACACTTTTATCATGGAAGAACAAATTAGAATAAGTTTAAATATATTTTCAATGATAATCTATTGTAATTTGTAATAAAAAGGTAAACAAAATAGTAATTTATAGGGTCTGTATCGATATTAGATGTAACTTACAAATCTGTATAATAAATGTTAATAAACAATATGGTCGTTAAATGAATATTCTGTTTGGTAAAAAAAGTACAAGCTAAAAATACAAATAAATGAAATTCAGTTTCATTTTTCTATAATATTAATATTTTACATAAAATTCTTTATTTTTTTATATTTAAGATTTCGATACATAAAACATTAAGATATATTTAATATGAAATTGAGCGCGATATTTGGATTTACTACCAAAAAGTACCATAATGAATACGTGAAACCAAAACTTAATTTGTCTACAAACCAAAACTAATCAAATCAATTTACAATTCAGTTTACATTCCTTGTCAATATGCTGCAAAAAAAAAAAATGGTACAAGCACTGACCCAAATAACCGATTTCATAACTTTTATTGACCTCCCAACGACAGCACTCGGTCCATTATACCCGGCTTGAGTGTCGAGTTATTAGCGTGGCCCAAACAAAATGCAGTTGTGACTTGCCTTCTTAGCTGCAGCTGCACCAAAGTCGCCGTTGTTGTGTGCAGTTGTTGCAGTTGCAGTTGCCTGTGCGGCGTTGTTAATGTGAATTTGATTAAAGCGAACGGGCTGCGAATTGCAGTCCGAATGGGAGCCCGGCTTTTGGGATCAGAGCCCAGATATCAGCAGCACCACTCGAACCACTCACTTCGGGCCAGCAGCTCAGCGCCACTCCAGCGCCAATTCAATTGCTTATTTACAATGTGCTAAAATTGTGTGCCCCGACAATTGTTCATTAAAAAGTCGGCACGAAGCGATATTGATTTTGGTTTTCGCCTGTCCGGTTTGCGGCATAATTAAATGTGGGCACAGCCGCAAAAACACGCCAACTTATCGAAATAATAACATTTATTTTAAACCAATCCGGCCACGTCATGGTGATACCACCCCGCCTCATAGTCGCTCGTCCCCCGCTCGCCTCTCACATCCACGCCCAGTCCAGTCCCAGATCCAGTTCCCGGCCTGAGTTCCAGTTTCGATTTCGAGTTTCGACTGCACTTCCAGCTGCACGGGGCACTTAAAATTTGCATTTGCATTTCATTTAGGAATGCAGCTGCAGCAGCAGCAGGCGATTCTTTGCCGCTACAATGATGACCTGACATTACTCATACGCCCCACCAATCGAAGCAGTATCGCCTGAGCGAGAGTGCCATAAGTTTGCCAATTAGACTGTGGCAGATAGTCCGACTGCAACTGCAACTGCCAGCAGGAACTGCCGATGGCAACTTGTTGCCACTGCCAAAAGACTGCACTTGAAACATAGAAAGACTTCTTAAAGTTAGCTTTGATTTTCACATTATTCTAATTTTTTAATGATGATGGATGAAATTAAGATTATCAAGTGACAAAGATGTAAGCTTAATTATAAAAAATATTTCTGTTTATATGTATATATTAAGTATAATAGGGATTTTGGGAAAAAAATGCTTATTAATTATAGATTTGCCAAGTTTTGTAAACTTTACCAACCAAAAACAGTCTGTACTTGTTAGAATATTTAAACCATCATTTTTATGAGTGTGGCCAACTGGAAACGCGGCAACTTGCAAACCAGCAACCGGCAACTGGCGATTGTCGCATTCGTAATGAGTTCTGTGATCCCCACGGTCGCCATGCAAATTGCCGCTTGTCAGTGTCGCCTGTCGAGTGATAAGCCAAGGCGAGTGCTGAGTTTTCGCCACCGGCGTTGGCCATCAGCCATTGGCATATCAACTGCGAGGATTTCTGTGCCTGCTATCCGGCCGAGGGATTGGGAACTGGGAAACTGGCAACTGGGGAGGATTGCCGGCTGTCAGACCGATAGCCACTCCGTGCCACAGTCCGCACAGGCTTTGGGTGTGGCATGCGGTGCCCTCGACACGAGAAGTCAATTTGGCGCGTTGGCAACTGTTTCACTGTTTTTATTCCATTCGGTGTCGAGTTCCCACCGATAGCGACCTCCGCTGACACAGAGACCTACAAACAAAATATTTATAAAATGATCATAAACGGATTTCCACTTTCCACGCTCACTTTCCTTTGACGGTAGCTCGCATTTTATGGAAATTTCAACCCCTTCCCCTCCCCACCACCTAAATAAGAGCCCAACTCGAGATGCAACAATTAAGCAGAGGCAGGCCCAGCTTAACCAATCAACTGGCAGCCGGGCTGCTCTGGCCAGGGAATTCTTTGATTTGCATATCTAAGGCATTAACTGAACGCTCGTTTGGGCTTTTGATGCCGCTTTGCATAGATTTTGAGAGAACTCAAGTATTTATTTTCATCTGCTGCCGCTGCTGTGGTTGCCTTTTACATGATGGCAGTGCATTGTTCAGACATTCATCTACCGTTAAGATGACGGACGAAGGGAGCCAGTCGAAATTTGTGCCAAGGCGAAGGGTTAATGCTCTTCTCTAAAAAACATACATATACCTTAAACACAATGAAAATTTATAGTTTAAGGAATTCATAGGCTTATAATATTATATTATATTATAATTATTTTATAATTGGAGATAACTTTTTGAATGACATACAACTTATAAACCATACTCTTTTATTCCTTATCTCCATCAGCAGCCATGTCAATCTAGTCTGTGGAAAACTGTCCGTTGGTCTGTCCATTGGTCTGTCTGTTGGCCGGTTTCTTCCCCTGTCCGTTAGCATGTCCATCCATTATATCGAAATAATTTCATTCCTTTTTTTTTGCATAGACGCATATAATTTTAATATTATTTAATATAGTAAATTCTAATGTGTTAGATTTAATTCTTGTCAAAAATATATTAAATTATTTAATTATACATTTTTTTGTATTTTCTATTTATTTATTTTCTAAGATACCTCTGTATTTATGTTTAAAGTTAGAGAAGTCGTCCCCATTTTTGGTCTATTGATAGTGTTAATTAGCCCCAACCTGGGTAGGGTATTGGAGGGGAGACAATGCTCTCGGTCTTTGCAGTTTGCTGAAAATTAATTAGACTCAATTTGTTGCTCAACCATCAAGACGGACAACAATGGCAGCTGCTGCAGCAGCCTCTACAGCAGCGGCAACGAATGCATCTTAGTTTTTTGCCGGACAAATTCTATGCTCATATTGTGAGCAGGAAGGCAGAGAGATGCCAAACAAAAAAACCAAAATGTTTGCGCTTACAATTCTCATGTAAATGCCAAAAGTTTCCACATTGTTAAAACGCGATTTGCTGGAAGGGGCGGGGATACGGAATGGGAAGGGTATGGATATGGGGACAGAGTTTTACCAACTTAAACAGAGGCGAACGGTAAACATGTTGCTGTCAACATTTACATGCCAACATGTTGCCGGCCACCGATTAGAAAGCGCCGCCTTTTTTAGATAAGGTCTGTCCAGTGAAACCACCGAGTCCACTGGTGCAGTAAAACCACTGGTGCAGAGAGTCCAGTGAGTCCATTGAGTCTCCAATGATTCGCACTGGTCGCCAATGGAGCGTCGAAGAGAATCATTAGCTGCCACTTTCCCGAAGTGCCTCCCCAAAAATAGCTTTGCACAGAAAAAATATCACCAAAATTGGTCATCAATTGAGCTTGATTTCATTTTAAAAATGGACTCCTTTCAAAATACATAATTGTAATATTTTTACTTAACATTTTTCTTAACTTTCTTAATATGTTAAAAGTTAGTTTCATTTCAAATTCATTTTAAATAAAAGAGAAACCCCTTAATAAAAAGATACATTAATTTAGATAATAATGATACATTCTTTATATTATTTCTATTTTCAAGAGGACAAGACAAGCCTTCAGAAAATTGAGTATGTTAATATGTTTAAGTTAGCGAAAAAATGTTACATAATGATTACATTTGCTTGATTATATTGATGTTGGGTCCAACTGGTGATAAAACTTCGTGCGAACTTTAAAAATACATTGATTATATTATATTTCCCCCTGTGTAGGTTTGCTTTACTTTCGGCGTAATTTATCAGAGCTGAAATGCAATCGGTGTGCAGGTGAAAAATAGACAGACAGGCAGACAGAGGGACAACGACAAACTCGCGGACTAGACAACTCGGCCACTTGTTATCCACTGCAGCGAACTGCATTGAAGCTGCAGTTCAAATAGCCGACTTATACAGATGTCAATTATTTTTGCCCGGAGCTGGATGCTGGATGGTGAATGCTGGACTGTAGCTGATGCTGACTGGCTCTTCCATTTCGATTTAGTTGTGCGCGCTCTGGCAATTTCGGATCGCCGTGGATTGGATTCGATTGGGGACGAAATTGCTGGCCGAACTCGTTAGCTCGCTAGTTGCAAGTTGCCAGTTGCAACAATCCATCCATCCAACAGCTACGTGGCGGCAAGTCATCCAATTGCCGGCTAGGAAATCGTTATTATTTGCGCGGATTGGACGAACATGGACATCGGCTGGGACCTGGACGGATCTCGCTTCGCGCTTCTTGTTCATTGCTTGCAAATTATAATTGAATGATTGCATGGCAGTCGAGCGATTTGCTCGTCATTTTCCCAACCTCCACGGGTCGTTACGGCTTGGGATCGAATCGGATCGGATCGGATCGATTGATATTAATGGGGTAGGGGCCCCTACTTAAGGGTAAAGGTGTCAAAACTATTGGCTCCTAATGGTCCACCACAGGCCATTCCGATGAAATGTAAAACAATTTGGCCAAGTCAAGTCAAGTTCATTAAATTGAATCCGAAGCTTGGAGCCAGGAGCTCACAGCCATTTGACTTATTACAGGCCAAATGCCTGGCCTGGCCAACTGATGGATGTAATGTGGCCACGACGGGGATCAACGTTTGACAACGAATTTATTTAAAAGACAACTTGCAACAAATAAATTTCGCCAGAGTCACAGACAGATATCTCTACACGGGAAATATATTTTCAAAGGGAACGCCAACAAAAGATCTTTGGAAAATAAGAATCCTTTTGACTTTTATTTTATTTGTGGAAAGTATTGTTTCAATTTTGTACTGATTATTTTAAGCACAATTTTTTAATAACTTGATTAGGCAATACCACTCCAAAGATTATTCAATAAATCATAATAAAATGTTATGAATACCTTACATTTTCCATTAAATTTATATCTGAATCTTGTCCGATTTTATTTCCTGTGCATGCTCTAAAGCCTGGAATGCTGCCTTTGACAAGAGCTGGTCTGTGTAGGAGTCCGGAGTCCGCAGGAGCTTGACGGCTGGAGAGCGGAGACTTGGTCTTTGTCCTACTCGTTGAGGTCCAATAATGCGATGGCTTGTTGAAATTCATTCATCAATGTAATCGATCAGACATGGCCACGTAACATGCTCTTCGTATGTAAATGGAGCCTGAAATGCACACACACACACACACAATGCTACATAAAATTTAATCAATTTATTGGAAACGAGCTATTGTCTTTGGTCTTTCGCCTTTCAGCTTTTCAGACTACGGCTTGACTGCGGCTTATCCCCGGCCTGGCATCTACACTTTCTCCTCTCAGGTTGATATGGACGTCGAAGAGTACGACTACTATTTTCTTGGCACGAATGCAGGCAAAAGGCCAAGATAAATCTCCGGGATTTGTGTGGGTGTGGGTGTGGTTCCTGGCCTGGACAACCGCTCCCACCTAGTTGGCTGAGTTGTGGCCAAAGTTTGGCATTAGATTATGGTTTTTCCATTTTCTGGATGTCAGCCAGTGAAGAAAATATTGAAAATAGCTTTTTTATTTTCAACTCCAGATGTGAAATAATTGAATGGCGTTAGAAATTGATTTAATATTAAGAACATGTATATTTAATAGTTAAAATAAAATACAAAGCTTGAGCACAAATGTATATTTTGTCTAGTTGCCAAATGGGATCCGTCAGTATAAGCGATAATTTTACACAGAAAATATAAAAAATAAAACAAACATAAATACCAAACACAAGAACACAAGAGCTTTCATCATGGTTAAAAAGAATACAGAAGCACCTCCTAGACCCAAGGCGGTGTCGGAATGGACAATGATCTCCGCAAGCGAGGCTTATGATCAGGAGGTCAAGTATTTGGCCCGCCTGGCCGATGTCTCTGTTAGTGCCGAATTGGTAAAGAGTAAGCGCCGGTCGTCTACGTTTCAAAAAATCTGGTTCCTATTAAATATGATCCCCGGATGCAGGTGCCGACAGGGACTTTTATCAACAGGAAATCGCCCGTGCTAAGGCCGAGGAGTGGGATCACTTCCTGCGCTGCGATGGACTGCCTCGTCCAAACCGTCCCGTTGAGGTGCGGACATTTATTGCCAAGATGCGGCACTTTGACGAGATTGAGTCCAATTCTTCCTTGGACTGGACCCTGTCGGTGGACGATCGTTCGGTCTTGAACCAGAACATTTTCCGGGTGGACAAGACGCGCCGCGTGGTCGAGCTCACCAAGGATAGTCCCGGGACATATTACGACGCAAATGTGCGGATGTGCCTGGACACCTTGAAGCAAATGGACGTCATGCTGGACAACGAGGCGGAGATGGATCATTTGACCAAGGCTCAGCAAAACGCAATCATGGATGTGAGTCACCTGCTAAATGGAATCGAGACTAGCCAAATATTATATTGATATTTTGCAGGTTTACACCGAGGTCCAGTTTGAAATAGAACAGCTCCTAAACCGCCTCGCGTATCGGGTGTTGAAAATGCAAGGCTCCTATATGGAGTGAGTATATTTTCAGGTTTTTGGGATACATTTTCTATTTTAAATATATTTTCCCTTACAGCTCTGAGGATGGCAGGATAGCCTACTGGAGCTTCAAGGGTAATCGGTGGGAAATGGATTTGTGGGGTCTGCGAAACGTGCCCATCCGCTTCAAGCATTTGGAGTAAGTTTTCTGGACTGCAGGACATTCTACAATCTGTCGGAATGGGAATAATAACAACTGTCTGATCCTTAGCCTACCCGTGATGTTGGCCAAAATGAAGGCCTCGGGCGTTGAGGTTCAGATACCGACGTCTGTGCTCTCGGATTGTCTCACCCTTCGCTGTGTGCACACTGATTTCGACAATGTCTCACATAACGCCAAGAGCTTCGATCCGGCGGTCATTGATTCGGCTAACTATCCCAATGCCGGAATTGTGGATATTCTGGAGTCGATCCAGAACGAGTGGGCGATGCAGGAGGAAATCAGGTCCGATACGTTGGCTATCTTGGAGAATAGGCGGGTGGAGTACGAGGAAACTATGCGGTTAATCGCGGAGAGGACTGATCAAGCTGCCAAGGCCGCCAAGCAAAATAGTGGCAATGAATCCAAAATCAATATTATAATTCCAAAAACTCCAAAGGAGCCACTGGCGGTACAGCCGGGAATGGTCCCGGACGTCTACAAGGATTTCATTAAAATGGAGGAAAAAGAGTATGCGGGGTTTCTGGACGAAACCTATCATCCGAGGCTCTTGGAAATGCGCGAATTCGAGGTGGGTAAATCCATATTACGAGACAGTTTATTACCCCACATGGGTTTCGATTAACTATATATGTTGTTGGCCTCCCTTTCAGATTAATCTCCGTGAGTGCATTATGCTAGGTGGCATATTTTCGGTCTTGGTCATTCGAAGGCCCGAACAAACCCAGTTCGAGAAGTTCAACATCATCCAGCACGAGGATGGCCGTGTTCTGTTCACGATGCCCGACTTGAAGACGAATGTGGAGTCTGAAAGACCCTCGAGTGTCGCGCGGAAGACTGTGGAAGACTATCGCGACTCGAGCTTCAAGCTGGCGGAGGACGATCTGCCGTACTTCATCGTCACGCTGCAGCTTCCCGCCGATCTGTGCAAGTGGAGCCAGCCGCAGGTGTGCCAGTTTATAAGTGAGAAGGAGATATCGAGGCATCACTCCCGTCTTAGACCCAGTGGATCCGATTATATAAGTCCCATCAGAACCAGCCAGCCTAGGGGCAATTCGATTTTGAGTCAATCCTCAAAGCAAACGAGCATATGGGGCTCGGTTGAACTCTCAAATATCTTTCGGCCCTCCATTCGATCCTTGCTCCGGCATAGCAAGTTCGAGGAAGATAAGACAAACGTGTTTTCCTTGGACAATTTTAGCTTGCTGAAGCCGCTGGAACACGATGAAACAAGGAAACTGCAACGCCTCTGCATTCCCCGGATCATCTCGTCCTTTAAGCTGCCTCGCGATATGCTCGATGAGGTTACGGAAGTGGAAGTACCTAAGGGAGGTCTGTGTAGATTAGTAAAAAGGCCAGAAGCGGAGGAAACGAAGCCCCAGCAAGAGGAGACACGGGACTTCACCTTCGAGGACCAGAACGACCCGGAGCGCCTTTTTCCCATCTTTCCCTATGTAGAGCCCATTGGATACCCCTACGCGAACGAGGAGCATGAGCCGGAAGCCCTATTCAACCATACTGCTATGGGACTATTAAAAAAGCTGGACTACATCAAGGGCAAGTATGTGGGCAGGGCCAACCAACTGTGGAATCAGCGGGAAATCGTAGATAAGAAGGACAAGAAAGGTACCAAAACACCCGCTCGGGCGGTAGAAACGGCGCCGGTCGAGGAGGAACCGGCAGAGAAGACGCCGGCGAGTAAGACCCACAAACATGGCGAAGTAAAGGTCCGTTCGACATCAAAATCCCAAGACATTCCGGAAACTTTGTCAGAGGAAACCATGGAAATGCAGGACGTGACCCACTGGACCACAAAGTACATCAACGATGCGTCGCTTGACCAGGCAACCCATAGAATTACCTTCAAGACGGATCGACTGGGTATCTTTGGATTAGCCTTCAAGCGCTATGAGCACTTTCCCTTTCGTGATTGGTCCATGCAACCAAATGAGGAGAAGTAAGTGCTATAAATAGTTGTAGAAAATCCTAGTTGAAGCGAGACAGAAATAATCGCAAGGGATATTTGTTCATAGCCATTTTATATTTATATTTTATGATGCCCATTTTTATTGTCATACATTTCTCTCTCACCCTAAGTCCCGACGAGATAATTTTCACTGTTGACACCTTCCACGTGCGCATCTTCTTCTACATCACAACCCAAGGAGTTCGTGGCTATGTGACCGATCTGTCCAAGGCATATACTGCCAACCCAGTCAAATATCTGGTGATTGAGGAGCCCATATCCGACTTTGGCCAGTTGCGTAAGGTATGTAACTCAGTCAGAAGGAGATCCCACTTTTCCTATGTTGTCTTCCCCCCAAGCTATTCATAAGCAAGAACATTAACATATTCGCTCAGAACGATGCCAGTTATTATATAGAAAACGGATACTTCTCGATGAAGCATGTGGCCGCCGAGCACCACACCTATAACATCATGGGTCTCCACTGCAAGCTTATGAAGTTCTATCGGTCCAGCTGGAATCGTTTGGCCAAGCGTCGGGACATCATCGTGAACATGAAGATTGCCAAGGACACTTCTGACTACTCTGAGGTCACCCTTCGCATTACTCCGGAGAAGACGACTTTTGTGCAGGTCTCCGAGAACTGCTCGGATGAGGTGAATGTTATTGTGCTCTCTTACACGGAAACTTGGCGTAATATAAGCGTAAGTGACTTTAAACAATTGAACCATATCAAATATAGAGTATATTATTTTGTAGAACTTCACCGATTTGCATCAGGCCGTCACCTCCATGGTATTTAATGCCACAGAATTGCGTAATAAAGATACAGTCCTCTTTAATTACGTCACTCGAATGCTGAAAGAGTTGAGGCCATTGAGCTTTGCATAGAGAATATGTATATATTTTTAAAATATCCTATAGCTTCATAAAAGATGTATGTAAATATGGTAAAGTTTGATATTTCGAAATTTAAAACATTGAAGAACATCGCAATTTCAATAAAATATCGAAATGCAAATATCCAAGCAAAAAGGGCACCTGATTTATTTTATTATTTATTATATATACATACATGTTTCATTAGGTTTCGTTTTTTATTTTAATATTTCTCCTGAAGTAATAATAAAATAGATTATTATTTATTATTACGAAGGAATATTAAATGCCTGCCAGTATAAAACATCCCCTTACCTCTGTGCGATTGAGAGGAGGAGTGGTTTTTAATGATATGCTCCTGCTTACATCAGGTGAACAGAGGCGAGGATAGGTGTCTTAACATATTTTGTACATAAAGGTCAATTAAAAATTCTACATGTAACAAAAAGTAGTAGTCGTTATAAAGGGAACCCAAAACACGGAATGGATTATGCACATGAAACGAAAATTACGAGAGGATCTTACAGGGACTGAGAGCTTTAATTTATTTAAAAGATAATTCGAGAAAATATGTCCAGGAATATCACGCCGTGACAAGTTCGAAGATCCTGAAGGATAGGAAGGATTAAAAGGCGCAGTCTGTCGGTGTATGAAGGAAGAAGATGTAGGTCCCAGTTAAAAGATATAAAGTTTAGAAGTGTAAGGATCATAAAATTCCTTTGACCATCGCTTAAAAAGGGCAAAAACCCCTTTAGCTTTGACCACGATTATATCACTATGGTCATTAAAATATAAGCTATGGGTAAACAGGACTTTGAGATCTGTCACCGAATGGATGCGTTCAAGATCGCTCGCATCTATAGAGTAGTTGGCGAGAAAATAATTCTTAATTATAATAGAACGATATAAATTTAATTTGAAGGTATATATTTATATTGTTTATTCACTGGACTTTAGATTCAAGTCAGATTGTAAAAGCGTGAGTGAATAAGAATTCGTCAGTGGGAAACATAGTCTGCACATCGTCACATGAGAGTGTATAACCATTTCCGGCAAGCCGTTGATTAAGATGCCAAACAGAAGTGGTACACAGAGGCTCCTTTGAGGAACTCCAGAATTTTCAAAAACTTGGTTTGAGAGGAAACGCTTAAAAGCAACGCGATGGGTACGGTTGAATAAATATGTTGAAATCCATTTCGTCAATGAAACAGGGAAAGCCAAAAGTGTAAGCTTATGTATATATACAAAATGCCGTTGCTGTCATTTCTTTCAAACAAAACAAAGCAAGACACAAACAAAACACAACAACATACGAATACATCTACACTTGTTAAAAAAAAAAAATAATAAAATATAAAAAAATGGTAAAAACAAAATTGAAAAACGAGGAACATTTATTGGACTTCCTAACTGAGGAAGAAAGTTTGGCCCGTGAACAAAGACACTTTCAGCGCCTGCACGACGTCCGCATCAGCGTGGCGTTCATCCGCCGTACGTCAGGTGGACCATATAGCACCATGATTAAGGAACGTATCCTCCACAGATGCCTTTAAGAAGTACGAGAAGCTGAAGGCGGAGCAGCTGGAGTTGGAAAAGTGGGACGATTATCTAGCCTGCGATGGGATGCCACGTCCTGACCTTCCCAGTGAGATACGACAGTTTTTAATGAAGCTGCGGCATGAAGAGCATATGGCGGCCACCGATGACATTAGCTGGGTGCTGCTAGTCAACGAGCGAAGCATCCTGTCGCATGCCCCCGACCGACAGGACTTGACCCGCCGGAACTTGGATGTAACTGCAAGGCCCGATATCGGCAAGCTCTACGACAAGACGGTGCAGGGAATCCTGCAAACCCACAAGCGTGTGGAACGAGTCCTTCGAAACGAGACAGAGCTTCTTGACATGCCGACCCTGCGAGCTTTTGAGCTGACAAAGGTACATATATGTGAACAATGTGGATAACGATTGCAAATAATTATAGGAAACCTATGTACTTTGCTTAGATACCCGGGGAACTGCTCAAGGAAGTTGAGACTTTCTTTGACAAGCTCGCCTACCGTGTCATCTGCGCTCCCGAAGCCTATATGATGTAAGATTTTCTAAGTTTAACTTAAAGGTTCTGTAGCTTAGTGATCGAATCTTCCACTGCAGGAATAAAGACAGTATGTTGTCGTACTATTGCTACAATTGCAGCAACTTCAATTTCCAGATATGGGGCCTGCAGGATGTTCCTATTCGCTTTCAGTATCTGCGGTAAGTTGCTGTTTCTATTTCGAGTGGTCAAAGTATTTTTCGAATACTCCATCAGACTGCCTTTAATGTATTCCGATCTAAAATGCATCAAAGCGACCCTTCAGTTGCCACTCAGTGTGCTTAGCGACAATTTGACCCTGCGGTGTGTGCACACCTTCTTCGATCCCTTCTCTCACCTGGCTAAGAGCGTCACCTTAAATTTCGATCCGGAAACGAATCCCAGTTGTGGCATCTTGGAAATCGAGGAAAGTCTGGTAAGCGAGTGGGAGACCCAGATGGATATACGCGATGATTTGATAATGAAGATGGAGGAGCAGATGGAGGCCTACAACGTTGCCAAGGCGTGAGTACAATTTTTAATGGTATAGCTTTGTTCTTTTTTTAACACATAAAAATGCAATACTGACTTCTATCCTTTCCATATTCTTAGCGCTATTGAGGCAGCATTAGCAGCGAAGCAAAAGAAGCAAGGAGACAATGCGAAGGGACCTCCAGTGCCAAAAGCTCCAAAGATGCCGCTGGCAATGCCCGAGGGCAAGTTACCCGATCCCTACCCGTTGTTCCTCAAGCAGACAAGGCAAGAATGCAACGATTTCTTCAATGAGAACTTTCATCCCGACAACATCAATCTGCAGCAATATGAGGTGATGTACCTAGTTTCGACTTTGGACTATCTTTTCAATATAGAATATACGTATCGTAATAATAGGTCAACATGCGGCGTTACATGATTGTGGGTGGAGTTTTTTCAATGGTCTTTATGCGGAAGCCGCGACACACCGCATTCGAGAAGCTCAATCTGACGCTGCACGAGGATGGTCGCGTATTACAAGTGGTTCTGGACCAACTCAATCGCAGCAGAGATTCCTCCTCGTCTGACCTTTTCGGGTTGGAGCGGGGGCCCACTCGCCCGAACATCGACATGGAAGCTACTGACTCCGATCTCAAGCTGCACTTGGAGCCGGATGAGCTGCCATTTTACTTTATCACTTTCACGATACCGGATAACTTGTGCCTGTGGGCTGATCCTTTGGTTTGTCATTTTATCGAGGAGGAGATCGAGGGACCTACGGTTGAAGAGGAAGTCCTGTTGGAGGATTTGGACAAGAAGAACAAAAAGAAGCGCCGGAGGACGTTGGAGGCCATGAAGGTGAAGGATGCGGGGAGAAAGACGAGTAGTATGAGATCAACTGACGACGCAACAAATATCAAAGAACCTCGGAATCTAGCCTCGGTCAACATTTATAGAGCAAGCGCGCTCGACATGGTTCGGAAAAGCTACAATGAAAGTGAAAATGTAAACAATGAAGCGCTGCAAGACTTTGCGCCAAATATGGAAGCTCACAGTCGGACAAGGGCTTCCCTGGTTAAGACGATTTGCATGCCGCGTATCATATCCTCGTTCAAGTTTCCGAAGGAGTTCAAGGAGACGCCACTAGACGAGCAACCCACCCAAAGAGCTAGTGGGCATCTCTCGCGGCGAAGAGTGGTGGAAAATGTCATCGCCGAAGAGATCACAGAGTTCGTTCCCAACTACGAAGATCAGGCTGATCCCGAGCGACTTTTTCCTATATTTCCCGAGATAATGGATTCACACAAAATGAAGCAATACGAGCTCGCTGCTAAGCAGGCAGAGGACCCCAGTCTTCCCTGTGACACCGTATACGAATTAATACAAACCCTGGATGAGATCAAAGAAAAGTACGAGGACGGTCCCAGGAAACTGGCGGAACAGACGGCGATACAGTCCGTGAGAATGTCCAAACGGCATATAGCGGAATTCATTCCGACTAAAGGTGCTTACAAGAGTAGAGCCTCCATGCGCAGATCAGGCAGTGTATATGGGGAGATCGTGGAACGGGAAATCGAAACTGACAGCCGCGGAGAGTCCGATAGCGATGTCAACGCATTTACACATACAGTAAAACTGAAGAAGAAGACTGAAGCTCGTCCCTCCGAAATTTCTCGCCTTGAATCCAACAAAGTTATCCACTGGACCACCGAGTATATCCTGGAGTCAAACTTTGACAGGAATAGCAAGATCCTGACCGTGAAGACGGACCGCCTGGGTAACTTTGGGTTCGCTTATCCGCGCTATAACCACTTTCCATTCCGACACTGGCACCTGGAGGCGAACGAGGAGAAGTAAGAGTTAATTATTATATTTAAGCCCTTTAAGTTTGCATAAGTTCAGTTTTAATATATTGTTCTTTTCTGTCGTAGTCCTGATGAGCTCACCTTCACCTTGGACACCCAATATGTGCGTGTGGTCTTCATTGTTAGCAAGGATGGGATCCGAGGATATGCGACTGATGTGCCCAAGGAGTACGTCGCTAAGCCGGTGAAGTATATGAATATCGAGAAGCCCGTAGGAGATTTCGTCGAGCTGCGCAAGGTAATCAATTAAATCTTAGTAATTTTAAAATTGATTTTTCATTGGTTTTTCATTCTGAAAACAGCTCTTTCAGGACAACAACCTGAATGTGTTTCCGGAGCTGGACGCATTTTTCTACATCGACCAGGGCTACTTTTCTGAAAAGCATTTGGCGGCGGAAGTGCACATCTACGACGCGATGGCCGTGCACTGCAAGCAGCTGAAGTTCAAACACAATGACTGGAACCGCTTGGCCACGGACAGGGATATCGTGCTCTGTCTGCGCAGCAATAACGCTTTGGACAACGTCGATGTCACAGTTCGGGTCACACCGGAGAATGCAACCTTCGTGGAGGTTTCAGAGTTGTGCTCCGAAAACCTGGATACCTTCCAGCTGCACTACAAGCGCACTTGGCGTAATATTGGGGTAAGCTAATTCATATTCGAAAATGTAGTTACCTCCTTTGTAAACTTGACATTATTTTATTCTTACCGATAAATTGTTTTTTCCCTGTGTAGATCTATACGGATCTGCACCAGCTTATTAACTCCATGAATCCGAACGCAACGGACACTCGAAACCGGGACTCAGGGCAGATGTTTTACCTCCGCAAGCTTCTCCAGGAAATCCGACCACTGAGCTTCTCCTAGTCTAGACGCATCTTAAATTGTAACACCCAAACAAAACAGACACAAACAACTGCGTACACTTTTGAATTAACTGCAATTAAAACCAATTGCGAACGGACTTGTCTTGTAAAACTCTCATTGGATTCACTTAAGTTGGTTCTCC
Source organism: Drosophila leontia (assembly GCA_008042735.1). NCBI lineage: Eukaryota > Metazoa > Arthropoda > Insecta > Diptera > Drosophilidae > Drosophila > Drosophila leontia. Next base: position 61,475 of record VNKB01011700.1, read on the forward strand.
ACGCCAACTGGTGTAAATTGGAAAGATTTGAAAATGGGCTGGAGTTATACTACATTCTCCGATGGATATGCTGCGTTTCCTTTTCGGCTGCTTGCTGGCGGTCGTCGCTTTGGCCAGGATAGATTACGTCTTGGCCGAGGACATCAAGATAGATGTGGATAAGTTAAAGAAACTGGTGACGCCTTCCCCTCTCCATACACGTGTCGTCGGCGGCTCGGTGACCACGAATGCGAAACTGGGAGGCTACTTAATACAACTATACTACATGGGAGACTTCATCTGTGGCGGCACTTTAATCCATGAACTTATAGTCCTGACGGCAGCCCACTGTTTTATGGGCCGTCCGCATATCGAAGATTGGATGGCTGTCGGCGGCGTTTCCACGCTTTACGAAGAGGGGGAGAGCCGTGATATAAGGGAGATTCTCCAACCGGCTACGTTTAACAGCCCTGCAATGCACATGGATGTTGCGTTGCTAAAAATGGTGACGCCAATGAAAGGGAAAGATATCAAGAAGCTCGCGCTGTGCACAAAGCCCTTGAAGACTGGCACTGTGCTGACTGTTTCCGGATGGGGTATGACCCATGCAGAGCAGATTGGACCGCAGAAGCTGCTGCGCACGGTTAATGTGCCTGTTATCGACAAGAGGACATGTCGCGCTGCTTATCGGACAGCAAGTGAGTGCTTGGTCATCTTATTAATTTGTTCAATTTCAATTATTTTGTCTATTTTATCTATTTTCTAAATTTTGTTAATTTTAGTTATTATGTTAATTTGGCTCATTTTGTTTCTTTTGTAGATTTTTTGGTTTATATTGTTCATTTTATTAATTTCACTGATTTTATTAGTTTATTATACCCTTGCAGGGTATTATAATTTCAGTCAGAAGTTTGCAACGACCCTATAAAGTATATATATTCTTGATCAGCATCAACAGCCGAGTCGATCTAGCCATGTCCGTCTGTTCGTCTGTCTGTTTCTACGCGACTTAGTCCCTCAGTTTTAAAGCTATGTGAATGAAATTTCGCATATAGTCTTTTATATACTTTCACTGCTATATATGTCGGAACGGGCCGGATCGGACGACTATATCATATAGCTGCCAAAAAAAAGTTTGATACATTTTAGAAAAAAAATAGAACATGACTGTTTTTCAACATTTTTGCACTATTTTTGAGATATGGCCAACTTATGTTATTTCATATTTAATTTTATGAAAATCGGACGACTATATCTTATAGCTGCCATAGGAACGATCGGGAAATTAATAGAAAAAAAATTAAAACTTTATTGTTTTTCAACGTAATTTAATCTTCTCTGAGATATAAGCTTATTTTATTATTTCAGAATTTTGGTATAATTTTTATGAAAATCGGACAACTATATATTATATCTGCCATACAAGCGATTGGTAAATGTCGAGAAAATGTAAAGCTGGGAATGTAAAACTGTAACTGGTAACTGTAAACATAATTGGTATAGGTAAAATGTTATGAAACTCTGTTTTGTGTGTGTTTTTAAGCATTTTATTTATGCTATGTATAAATATTCTAATTTTATGTATTTTCTTTTTAACTATTTAACCAGAATGGCTCAATTCTTAATGATCCAATTGCAATCTGCAAGGGTATACATACTTCGGCGAGCCGAAGTTAGCTTCCTTTCTTGTTTAAAATATTAAAACTTCTAAAATGCTGATAATTATTTGTATTAATTTTTTGTATATAGCCAACTTATCGGATACCATGTTCTGCGCTGGAGTGCTGGGTAAACAGGATGCGTGCATCTTCGATTCTGGAGGTCCAATAGTGCGCAAAAAGGAGGTCTGCGGTATAGTATCCTTTGGTGTCGGTTGCGCCGGCGTCCATTATCCTGGCGTCTACACGGATGTCACATACGTGAAGCCTTTCATAGAGAATAGCATGAAGGTGCTTCTTGAAAAATAAAGAAATTTACTTGACATTGCCAATTAATGGTGTCGCAATTACTTTAGTTGTTTGACTATGCTTCGATCCTGAAGTCGGCTCATAGGCCAGCGGCGTATTGTCCTTTGGTTTCGGATGAGCCCACATGAGTTATCCCACGTCAAGGTCTTGAAGCCTACATTGAAGAGCATAACGACATTGCTGTAAATAATTATGTATAAGTATATACCATAAAATATTTATTTAAATTTTTAAATCGCTGGCATTGGTCTCAGTCTCTGCGTAATTCTGGCTGGCATTTGAAAAAAAAAATTGACTAAGGGTTGCGAACTGATTCTGTATAAATTAACTGCCTTTGGTCTCAGTTAAGTTGATTCACAACGCTTCCGGAACTCTGATCTGGTGAAAGAAGTTTGTTCCATTGTTTGTTGAATATGCAAGGCTTACTGACTTGCTGGCTGCTTGCTGTCACTGTGCAGGGAACATTAGTTTTCGCCCAAAATGAAAGGAAGGAGCCTGGCCAAGTTAAAGAAGACACCAAGAAGGAGCGGTCTTTCGAAATGCGCGTCGTTGGTGGCAGGGCGATAAGCAATGCTGAGCTAGGGGGCTACATTATTGCAATGCGCTACTTTGATATATTTGCCTGCGGCGGCACACTGATTCATGACAGGATCGTGCTATCGGCAGCCCATTGCTTCATTAACCGGGAGGTAAACCAATATTGGGTCCTTAGTGGCGGCATCTCTAGTCTAAACGAAACGGGAGAGCAGCGCAAAATAAAGGATGTGATTACCTCGCCAAACTTTAGCCAAGAAAACCTAGACTTCGACGTCGCAGTCATTCTACTGGATAAGCCTTTAGTGGGCAAGAATATTGCCAAACTTTCGCTGTGCACCACGGAGCTAAAGGTGGGCATGCAGCTGGATGTCTCCGGATGGGGTCACACCAAAGAGGGGGCTTCGCTCGAAAATGACCTACGAACCGTCACTGTGCCGTATATCGACAGGGACACATGTCGCGAGAGCTACCGCTTAACAGGTGAGTGAGGATTGCTTTGAATATAGTTTCATTTCATAGTAGTGCGCTTTTTATTACAATTTGAGCTCCTTTTGGTCGTAATTTTGTCTGTTTTTTTAGAAGTCATTATAACAGACAACATGATCTGCGCTGGAGTTCTTGGGAGTAAGGATGCCTGTCTTTTTGACTCGGGAGGTCCACTGGTTTACCAACAGGAGATCTGCGGCATAGTGTCCTTTGGCATCGGATGTGCCCGCAAAAACTATCCCGGTGTCTACACAGATGTCAAATTCATGAAGCCATTTATTGAGCAGAGCATTCAAGATTTGCTGTCGAGGCTAGAATAAAAACAAAGAGTCGCTGGCATTCGTTCCACTTCCCTCTTAATTATGCCGGGCTGGTCGGTGATTGTCAATCTAATATGGTTATTCAACGACTTCTGTTCTGTTTCTTTTTGACGAGCACTCTGCACTGGATGGAGGCCAGGACAAGACCAGGACAGCGCGCGTTACCGGCGGCAGCTGGGCGGTAACATTGTGGTTTTGCGCCTCAACGAACCCTATGGGTGCGGTGGCACCCTAATCCATGACCAAATCGTCCTCACCGCGGCCCTGTTTCGAACATAGAACGGAAACGAATTTGTGGGATGTCGATGGCGGCATATCCTCACTTCAGGAGACGGGGGTACGTCGAGCGATAAAGAAATTCATCACGCCCGAGGGCTTTGATAGGGACTCCTTCGAAAAGGACTTGGCTATGGTGCTTCTGGGCAGCCCAATGGTGGGCGCGGGCATTGGTAAGCTATCGCTCTGTAGTGCGAATCTTTGGGCCGGCAAGAACGTTACCATTTCCGGATTTGGTTCGACTCGGTTCGGTCAAGGCACCGGAAACATACCTGCGCTAGGCAATAGTGCCTTTTGTTGACAGGAAATACTGCTATAGAGTCTACCGGTATTCTTGTGAGTATATCTATTTCGGTTAAGATTACAAATTATTCGCTCCTTCCCTGCAGACTTTATTTCTAACAATATGCTGTGCGCCGGCGCGACACCTGTAACTCCAACTCCGGAGGTCCTTTGGTCTTCATGATCCAGCTCTGTTGCATCGTATCCTTTGGCGAAAAATGCAGCAACAAAACATATCCTGGCGTCTACACGGATGTCTATGCTTTGAGACTCTATATCACGAAGACCATTAAAATGTTGCTATCGGAGCGTTAAATAATTTCCATGGGAACGCAAGTTTAAAAACATCTAATTGGTCTCGCTTAAGCGCATTTTGTTCGTCTTGGTATTCCAAGTGTGTTTTAAAAAATATTATATTAAGTTAGAGATAAATGAGTTGTGAGTTAACTTTAGTTGAGGGACTTGGTTAGTAAATAGTTTGAAGTGGAGCAGGAACATGTGAACATTTGCAAAACAGTTAACGTTTTATTTAATCCTTTCCTCCAAGCATGCATTTCAGAAAATAAATGGGACATTAGTTTCGGCAGTAACTGTCTTTGGTCTCACTTAAGTGGATCCACTACGCTTCCGGGCCTCTGATCTGGTGAAGAAGTTTATTCTATTGTTCGGGCTTCGCTCGGTTAATGGGAATCCTGTATGGTCATCCAACGACTCCTAGTCAGTTTTTTGCTGACGAGCACTTTGCACTGGATGGAGGTCCTTGGCGAGGACAAGAATGACACCCATTCCCCGCGCGTAGTCGGTGGTAATATAGTAACCAATCGGGAGCTGGGCGGTTACATTGTGGCTATGCGCTACGACGGCAGTTTCGCTTGCGGCGGGACTCTCGTCCAGGACCTCATTGTCCTCACCGCAGCCCACTGTTTTGAGCAAAGAAGGATTAAGAAGAAGTGGCTTATCTCTGGCGGCGTCTCCATGCTCAACGAGATAGGGGTAAGTCGACGGATAAGAAAAATTATCATTCCTAAAGCCTTTAGTATGGACACCATGGAAATGGACGTGGCCGTGGTGTTGATGGACAGGCCAATGGTGGGCAACGGCATCGGAAAGCTATCGCTCTGCGATAAGGCACTTGGGGTCGGCAGGAGCTTGACCGTCGCCGGATTTGGAATGGTTAAATCAGGGGGCACGAACCCAGGGCAGTACCTGCGCCAAACCACAGTGCCTATTGACTCTAAGAAATACTGTCGCGAAGCCTACCGGAAAATCAGTGAGTGAATGTATTTTGGCTAAAATTAAAAATTATTGTAAACCAATTTGCCTTCCCTGCAGTCGCTATTACGAACAGTATGGTGTGCGCCTCCGAGTTGGGCAAGCGCGATGCCTGTACCCTCGACTCCGGAGGCCCGTTGGTCTATAAGAACCAGGTCTGTGGCATTGTATCCTTTGGCATAGGATGCGCCAGCAGCCGATATCCCGGCGTCTACACGGATGTCACCTACGCAAAACCCTTCATAACGAAAATCATTAATAAGTTGATGTCGCAAAACTAAAAAATTCGAATTTGGTTCCGTTTGCTAGGGAATCGGGGTTGGGGATCGTCTTGGCACTCCAAGTGGCATATGCAAAACAGTTAACGTTTCTTTTAATCTCCGTTCGACTCTCCTTTCCTTCACTCATGCTTGCAGAAAATTAATGCGACAACAGATTCGGCGTTAATTGTTGTCATTATTGGCAAGTTTTCGGAACTTTCGCGCCAATATTCGATGATAGTGTTGTTGTGACCCGTTGGCCATCCACTGGGCCATCCTTTTGGGCCATTGCGTGCAGGCAGACGGCGGCAGCCCCTTCCTGATCATTGACTGATTCCATAATTGATTGGACCCAAGACACAGGGAAGCTGTGTTGCTGGGATGATGGTCTCCAGACCAAGCTTTTTTGGCCGTAGGGCACAATTTTTTAGAAACGGCGTTGCTCGTCGACTGCGCAGTACTTTTACTTTTGGACCGACGATGAGCGGCAAAATGTAAATTAGCCATCGAGGCTACCTAAAATTTATGTGGCAGTCCCTGCGATCGCATGACTGACGGCCTTTCGTCCTCCGAAAGCAGTCTTTTTGAATTAGTTTAACAATACAATTAATTGTTATTTATAGCTTCCTTTGCGCATCGCAAACGCAGCATTTAAGGGGAGAGCATTTTTTTTAGCCAGACGCTAGTTTGAGGCACGCAATATATTTTTTTTTTCCTTGGGGCCACAGGTAGAAATCCCTTAACGGTTCTCAGTTGCGCCTAATGATAGAGCTGGCCACGGCAGTGACGTGGGTGAGGAATGGCCGTCACAATAGAGGACGCTGCTCCTTGTTCCTACTCCTGGATGCACCACAGGATACTGGACTCTGGCAGAACCAACATAAATATCTTCGAAATGACACAATTCAGCCCTCTTCCCGCGGCGCTGCTTCGCATTAAGTTTATTTATCTGCTTTTAAATGGCATTTTCACTTGCATATAATTCTCGTTCTGCGTGTAATGCGCACCAGAAACAAAGGCAACATAATGTAACAGCCGCCGGAACAGCACGAAGATGCCCCGATGCCTAGATGCCCAGATGCCCAGAGATACGGGGTTCCGAGCTCCATGACTACCATTTACCACTACTATTTTTAGTAGTGTCATAAATTTATGGCACATTGTGGCACAGGCTCCGCAGAGCGGCTCAGCTCACGTGGAGCAGCTGGATTCTGGAGGCCTGAAGTGGGATTGAATCGCATCTTGGGCTGACATGCAAAACAACATGCTAGCTGGCACCTACGTGGCCAATCTACAGATTTACAGATGTGTTCTGGGTTTTGGCACCAGTGCTGCCAAGTTGTCCTTTTTCCATACAGACACATCAGACGAAAATATTTACAGATTTGTATACCCAGGGTTTCATTAATGGGTATATTTAAACATGTTCCTAGTAAAATTGGCCCTTAGTTGGGTGTTGCGCTACATTTCTCAAAATTTTCTTCAGCCTTCCGGGCTGTTTAATTGAAGTTTTTCATTAATTTGAGAATTATAAAAATAGCCATTTCACATACAATGCTTTGGGAACCGGGTATCTTACAATCGGGTGCAGCTTCCCTACTTTAAATATATATATTTTTTCTCGATTTGAGATACTTTAGACATATTTTCGTGCTCAGGTTATTTTAGCTTTTTGTATATCTTAACATTTTTTTTATTATGTAGATATTTAGCTTAGCAACCTTTCGATCTCTTTAAAATTTGAGTACTTATGTACCGGCAGCACTGCTGGGAAATGTCTCCATGCGATTTGGCAATCAAACAAATCAAATAGGTGGAGCGGATTCAGTTACACCGGTTTTATAGATCCCATTTCGGATCTGTTAATTAAAAGATACACACGCCTTTCAATAGAACAGAAAGGCAAACAAATCGCCGCACTGGACAAACACACTGGATCAATAGCGGCACTTTGTGTATCTAAGAGATACATTTGTTGGTTTTACGATGCGCTCACTGTTTCGACTCGGAGTGTTTGCATGCCTTGAAAGCCAATAAAATTTGTTGTTAATTGTTTTGGTAAATTGAAAATTAGGTTTTGGGAAAAATCATCGCTCAAGTATGCGTGGAACGAGTTCAGGTTCGTGTTTGAGTTCAGGTTCGGGGTTTTCGTGTTCGGTGCGGGTTTTATGTCTCTGTTGTTTGCCCAGCGCATTAACTTGGCCACTTTTAATGAACTTTGTGAGTGGAACCATCTGCCGCCATCGCCGATCTTGGCCCTTCCAAACGAGACAAATCGAATCGTTTTGCCGAAACCGAGCTGAACTCAACTTTAATCGGCTTAAATGTAATTTAACTTATTTCTATGACTTTTACCCCGTCCACAGGCTGCCCTCGGTTCCAGCAGAAATCGGTTAATTAAAGTTTAACAAAGTTCCAAGCCGATTTCATGGCGCGTTGAATCGACAAATTGTAAACTTTTCATACTATCCAACTAGAAAGGGGCCAGGGGCGGAGGGTTCGAATGGGGACCATCATTTGTACTTACTTAAGTGCTTGATCATGCTGATATCATCACCTGGCAACTTTCCATTGTGCCCTACGTGGCCACAATGCAATTAGCGGGAGTCTGTGGACACCAGGTGGTCCCCCATACCCCATACCCCAGAGCCCCAGTCTTCAGTCTCTCGTCTCTCATTGCCGCTGTGACCCGCAATCTTTAAATCGAAAATCACCGAGAATCGGTAAAGAAATAAATACAACGAATGTAATTTGTATTACATTTGCAGCAGAAATTAAGGTTGTTTCATGGGTGAATTAAGACGAATATGCGGTGACCTTTTATGGGATTTACAAAAGGATTATTAAGATTTCAATTGTTAGTGCCGTTTGATATGACTCTAAAAGTATATAATTAGTTTATATTTAGTTAGTAATCATTCCCAAGCTCTACTTACAATTTCATTTGAGGGGAAAAGTACTGGTTTTGATGTATTTATATTGCTAAAATGTTAAATTGTTTATATGATTTACTATATACTTCTTTAATTGTTTTTAGCTACTATTTTATTTATATTATGTTTTATTTTTTTGTTTCTTTCGTCTCATCTGACTTGATATACCCCGATCGTAAAGAGCATTGCAGCCTTTAAAAAATTGAACTGCTGTGTTGACAGTTATTGATCGATGATATTGTAAACACAATGTTCAAATTAATTTTCATTTGGCTCTCCGTTTTGGGGCTTTTCTCCGACCCCCAATGATCTTGTACCTTCAATTGTACGAACTCATTGTGTTGATTTGTAATTGACTTTTATTTTGACTTCAGCGTTTGGTCTTAATGGGCTCGCTTAAGCCCTCCTTCTAATGCCCATTTCCTCCATCTTGCACCCATCCCTTCCTTTCTCATTTGCGGTGTCAAAGGGAGAGCTCAACGGTCCAATAAGTGACACTGACTAATTTGGGACCATTATTCTCCGGGCTGCTTAGCGTCACTCATGCTGGCCGGGCAGCCATCAATACGCATCAAAATCGAATGCGAATTGTGCATGTTTACACGGACGGAGATGCAGTCACAGCTGTGGTCACGAAAATAGGGAAAAGTATAGAAATGTCTTTAATAATTTAAAAAAACCATTGCTATAGTTTACACCATCTTAATTATTTATTTAGAAAATAATAATTAAAATAAAAGGTTGATAAAGGTTTAAAATATGCCTAGATATTTGATATAGTTAGTATTAACTTAAGTGAAAGCCTACGTCTGTTTTTGTTGGATATTATACAAATCAACAAAATGTAAGTTAAATTTATACTTAAAATTTAAAAAATAATTCTAGGCTAGTCTGAAAATAGTTCAATATGCCTAATTATATGTATTTTCTTTGTCTGTTGTCCATAAACAAAATTACATATTTAAGCTTGTGGATTGAAAAAATTGTAGTAATTTATGGCTACAAACATAAGTGCTAGTTTTGAGACCCCAGCTGTGGCAGCACAGCCTCCATGACGAATGTGTGACCGCTGCGTCTCGGTTGGGTGTCGGTCGTTTGGTGTCTCTGATTTGCCTCCATTTCTAAGGCCAGTCATTGCCCATATCCAAGCCCATTCCGACTCGCGCAGGTCCATGTCCAGCCCATTCCCGTTTCCCATTTCCGCGGACATTCGAGTCGAATGTGGTTGTGGACGTGAATGGGAATCTGGACGCGGACGTGGACGTAGACGTAGACGTGGACAAGGCGCGCAATCAAGCCGCGTGTCTGGCAGTCAACTAGTCACTCACTTTGGCTGGAGACTCTGGACTGCGTCAGTCCGTCAGTCAAATGCTCGCTTTAATTTCGCTCCCCCAGCGATTTGCTATTGCAGAGCAAGAAATATAGTCTGGAAATCTAAAATAAAAGAAATAAATATCAAAACAACAAAAAAGGCGTGAAAACTTACTGGTTCATTTTTATAGCAAGAGAACGGTTAGTCTACATTAACTTAATATAACTTTGAATATTTCTATAAAATGTATCTCAAATTTCGGATACAATATATAAAAAACTAAAAAAATAACTCAACATTATAAGACATCTAATTTTATTAATTAATATATATAATAATTTAATTTATTATAGAAGAAAATATAATCTCCATTTATTTCTGTGTAGATCGGCATGAGTTTCTGGGGCTGCATGACTACCGGGCATAATTTCTGGTCGAGCCAACGAAATATTGGTCTGAAATGAACACATTGCCAGGTTGGCGGCTCTGCGCACGCGCACAGTTGTTGGCCGATCTTGCCGAGAGGCACTTCCGCAGGTCCCTGCTCCCTGTTTCCTGCTCCACACTCCACTCTGTGGTTCGTTTTGGCCTGGCGACACTCGTAACCGCAGGGCGACGGCACAGCCCGTTTTCGATTAACGATGACCGCGGCCGAGGGTGAGGACGAGGACGAGGCCGAGGACGTGGACTGCGCGGATGGAGGCAACTTGAGCGTGTGCCAGCAAAGCGAGATGGAGCTGGATGGCCAGCCGATCACTCGCAGAGCTCAAGCTAGGCTACACTGGGGGAAAGAGTATTGAGGAAGTGAAATAATCTATTTAAAATTAGGTATGGATTTGTGCCATTCAAGATATAATTAGGTCAAACAAGAAGTTGAACAATCAAAGCAATGATTAAACTGAGTAGATTAAACTGAGTAAATAATTACTTTGATTGTTAAGTTTTTTATATTATTTATATTTAATATATTTTCGATTTTAGTATCTTTCTAGATTTCTTACACATTTTTAAATAAAATGTATTACTTTTATTATTTATCTATTATTTTTTCTTTTATTTTGGGTTTACATTTTTACCTTTCATGCATTTCTGACAGTGCAAGACCGAGTCGAGGACTGAGTCTGCGGCAACGCCTTCGGTTTACATTTTACAATCCTAACAAGGTTAGGCCGGCCGATAAACGGAGCTGCACTCGTTTGGTTATAAGGCTAGGTTGGGCTCGAGCTGGAGCTGCAGTTGTGGCTGGAGCTGCAGCTGATGAAGCTGACGGTTGGGGATCGCAGCTTGAAGCTGCAGAGTTGGCACATGCCTAACCAGCAACCATACTGCTATGCAAACACACACACTAGGCGGTGGTGCCTCTGGTGGATGGATGGTGGGGCCATGGCTACGAGCTGTACATACGGAATTGCACATTAAAAATGAGCAATGGGAGTGGGCGGCGGGCGGCGAGGCGGTTAAATCGAGCCGAGCGATGTCTTTTTCTGTGGCAGAACAAGGTTGGCCTGGCCGGCGAGCCGCTGCCACTGTCGATGCACTGAAAGAAGCTTAATAGCTTAATAAATGTAAAATATATCTGGTGACTTGCAAGTCTGCAGGCGCACACAGTGTGATTGTGGCAATACTTCTACTGTAACTATCGAAAACTCTTCAAGAATTTTTAAGAAAAACAGAAATATCATTTTACATATTCAAATGTGTTGGAAAAATCTTAAAATATTTTTCAATATTTACCCGTGACACTGGAAAATACGAAAAATTTCTCTCCGTGCATTGGGGACTTGGTTTAATGCAATTCAGGCGAAAGGCGCACAAAGGGACAGCGAACAAGATGCGGAGTTGCTGATTGTGCGGGCAGCGACGTTAGCCGAGGCTGAGGCAGAGGCAGCCGCAAGAGCTTTTGTCGTAGCCACAAACATGGAATATGACAAGCTGGCGAGGAGCAGACTGAGCAGAGGAGCTGGAGGAGTATCAGCGGGTAGAGTCGCGGGACGGAATGAATGGTGCGGCATGCAAAGCATTGTCAAGTGGGGAGCAGGCCAAGTGCTACACAAAATCCAAGCGACAAAGAAACGTCGCAGAACGCTGCCGACGCACGTGAGATGTGGATGCAGTTAGCACAGTGAGCGAAAAATAGGACCAAGAACTCTGTATATGTTCATATTAAATATTATTATTATAAATAATCTAAATAAGAAACCTTATTATATACAAGGTTATAACTTTAAATTAAATTAAAATTTATCAGAATTTATTAAATTTTCTTTAGAGCAAGAATTAGTTTTGTTTCATAATTATATCCTAAATTCCAGTTCATTTTATTATTTGGTGAATAACTTAAAGCTCAAATAATATTTTTAAGTATTTATTTAATTTACAGTACACCAGAAACTTTTCTTCTTTCGTAATTATATCTTAGTTTTAAGTTTATTTTTTTATTAGTGAAATTATAACTTAAATATAAATTTTATAATTTATTAAAAAAATTTACTTTCTTTTAAAGAGTATTATTCAGTTAATAAAATCGTTTTGGAATCTGAGAGCATCTAAATATTTTAGACAGAATTATCTCAATTCACGAATTTAGAAATAACTGTAAATTTTAAATCAATTCTTAGTGTCTTAAAAGTAAGCTATAGAATAGTAAATAGTAATGTTTTTTTGGTGATTTTTGAAGAGTGTTGGAAATTGAGTTTTTATTGAAAATGTAATGTTTTGCGGATTTCACTTTGGGCTTACTATATTTCTTTCAGTGCTGTTTTCAAGTGTGTGTTTTGCGTTGGCTTCCCTGTGTGGGCAGAGAAGGAGAAAGAGAAGAAGCGATGCCAGGAGAGAGCGGGCTAGCGAGAGACAATGGCGACAATAAAAATGCGATCGCACAACATGCTCCAGAGATAAGTTAACGCAAAGTGACAACGTACAACTTTTAATGGAATTGTCGTCGCTGGCGGGTTAAGGGGTGGTGCGAGGGAAGTTCCAGCCACGGGGATAGGGATATGTATATGTATATGACATGGAATATGGCCGCATTTGGAGCGCTGCCAAGCCGACTGAGCTATGTTTGTTTTGCCTTTAAGGACACGTCGGAAAGGGACCTTCAAAGGCTGTCGGCCGGGGGCCCTCTGAAATGGGAAGTTCTGATCAGAAGTGGGCGCAGCGGCCCACACCCACACTCACGATCGCCGATCGGTGATCAACCATTGGCAATCGACGATCGGCGGCCACGAGCACGAAGATCGCCTTCGGCAGCTACTGTGGCACATGCCGAAGCGGAACTAACGAGAGAGAGAGAGAGTCGGAGATGGGAGAATCAGGGTTTTTGAGAATTCTCAGAGAGCTCTTGTGGCAGTGCTGATGGAATATAGAAGAGAAAATAAGCTAGATTTGATGGTTACTTGTCATGCAGTACTATTCATCAGAAATTCATCACTAATTCATAAATATACATGTCAAAATAACTGATGAAATTAACAATGGCATAACAGTTAATTGATTATTAATTAACATTTAAGATCAAGAATTCATAAAAAAGTAGGCCAATTTTTTTTTTGTTTGTTTTATTTACAGAAAAAAAAAATTATTCGCTGTTTACTGTTTAATTTGTAATTTTTAGTTATAACTTTTACTTATTGATCATACAAAACACCAAGCAACATTCATTCGAATTGATAAAAAAATGTAATATTTCTTTAACTTTTCACAACAATGTATTGATCCTAACACATTCAAAAGTTAAACTTCAAATAAAAAACTCTCACCTTTATATTGTTAAAGGAGTGAAAATTTTCATTTTATTCACTCAGATATTCATTAACCTTTCTGTTGAAGCTAGAAAATGAGAGCGCGGAAGAATCAGCTTGAACACTCGGTAGAAGTTGAAGCCGGCACGTTGATGAATTCGGCCTATTGATGAATTGTGGACTGCAGGGTACATAAATTATTGAATAAATAATCAATTGAATAAATCAATTTATAAAATTAAATAAGCTAAAGAGTCAGCACTGGTTCCCGCCAACCTGCTCCCGTTGGAAAATTGCAGTTGCAGCGGCCCACGCTTCCAATTGGAGCAGCTTGGGGCTCTCTCTTACTCTCTCTCTCTCTCTCTACGCGCTCTCAACCCCTGCGCCGTACTGGTCTTTCTGGTTTCTGGTTTGTTTACGATTTCAGCTGGAAGAGCCACCAAGCGAGCTCGGCTCCACAGCGATCGCCAGTTTTCCAACCAACTTGCACCGAGCAAGACCTGTGTGCGCGCGTGCTGGAAAGTGGAGATTCAAAAATCCCAGAAACCCTGCGAAAAATACGAAAAGTTTCGGAAAGTGTGATTGCGAAAATTTCGAATAGAGCAAAACCATAACGAAATCATTGCCACAGTGATCGGATCGATATCGATAACGCGATCGCATCGATGTGCGCGTAGTGGTGCGACGCGTATGATGAGCCTGACTGTGCTCTCGCTGCCGCAACGTTTCAAGCGAATCCTGCAAGCCATGATGCTAGCCGTGGCCGTCGTCTACATGACACTGCTGCTCTACCAGAGCGCCTACGGATATCCGGGCATCCAAGTGAGTTCAGTGGGAGATCCAGTGCGGTCCAAGTGCGTGGGCGCTTAGACCGAGACCGGGACAGAGACCGAGACCGAGACCAAGAACCTCGAGAACGGCAAAAACTGTCATACGCGACGGCGGTGATCTGCATAAGTTTGCCCCACACACAATTTGCATGATCCCCGCCGATTCCTGCTCCTCCGGTTCCCTGCACTTTCATAAATCAACGACGTTTGCAGCTGCGCATGCGTCCGGCATTCGGCGTCCGGCTCCGGCCGTTAAAAAACCTTTTACGCCCTTGCCTTGCATATAAAACAGTTTCGGGTTTGACTTTTTTGTGCGATTTTATACACTCGCCAAGAGGAGTACTAAAGGCATGATCAGGAAGGAATATATAGGGATTTAGAGTATATCATCTTTTTTGTAGGATCTTATATATTTTTAATAAACGAAACATTTCTATACAGTTAATTTTTATATTGTAATAAAAATACATAATAGAATTATGAAAATAAATATTAAAATAAATGGGATATTATATAATATATATTCTGGATTATATTTAAAGATGAAAACTTATAGTACTCATATAACCGCTTTTCTATTTAATTTTTGAGTAAAGAAAATGTCTATATCCTAGTAATTTTCCTAAATTCTGGTAAGGTCAGTGAATTGGATATACAATTATAACCAAGTTTATTCTAGTGTATTCTGTTCTTAACTATTTCTATAAAATAAAGTTTCTATAATATGGGTAAACCAAAGCCCATATCGTTTTAACTTTTAAACCAGTTCTAGTAGTCCTTTTAAAATAATTCGGTGCTGAGCTTGGTCAAACCAGAATCAGTATATCCTGCTCCTTTGAAGAGTATACCCAGTTTCAAGAGGTAAAGACCCTACCTTCCATTACTGTAGTATTTCTTCTTTTTTTTGCCGTCGGCAGAGCGTCGCCAAAGCTTTCAGTTGCTTGATTCCAGGGTCTGTCAGGGTTCTGAGCCCAGTCTTGTCTGCCCGTTTATTATTGTTCTCCTTTTTACTTCGGTTTTGCATAAATTTTTGTGTAATAAAATATTGTGTGCTAATATTACGAACGTGAGGCCACAAGGAGGCGAGGGATCCCAAGGAGGAGGTGGGAGCCAGGCGGGAAAGGAGAGGAGACGTCTCTTGTCAGTCGCATCGCAGATAAGAAATAGTTGAGTTCTGTGGGAATTTGCCAACAGCACCTCGAGTTGCACCTGAAAATAGTACAGGAATTTGGGTCTGCATTCCTACGACACCTTTGATTATGATATTTTATACCCTTTTTGAATACTCTGAAATCAGAGCAACCCACTAGGTTTCAATGGATTTTATATTTAGAATTGTGGTAAATATATTGCATTGTAGTAAACTTTGGCTTTGATTCATTTGTTTTTTAATTGATAATAGTATTTTCCCGCAAATATTATTTACTAATCATTTATCATGACTTATTTGTGTCACAGAGGAATGAAAAAAGTCCCCTACGAATATTAAAAAAATTGACTTGCTTTGAGAATAGGTTTATTCCCTTTTCTTGGATCAGATATCCAAGCTAAAACGTTCTTCCCCCGTGGCAACAAAGTTTAGAGTTTATAATTGAATCAGCTCTTGCATCCTGTAAATATCTATGTAATCCCAGCATTTCACCTCCTTCCTGTTTCTCAATTTGCAACTCAATTGCCCAACTTCTGGGAGCTTGTGTGTGCCCCATACTCTGGAATATATTCGCATGCTGCTGCTGCTTCTGGAGTAATTAAAAACTTTATGTTGTTTTAATTCGGACAACGTTGTTGATGTTGCTGCGGGTCTTCTGCTGTTGCTTTTTTTTTTTCTGGCGGTCTAACCGGAAACTCGACAGAAATTAGTGCTACACACATCGCTCTATTAAATGCTAAAATGCTGAGCCGGATTAAAAAACTGCCGACAACTGAACATGGAACTTAGTGCCGGTCGTCGTTGCTCTTTTCAATTGAAGTTCTTCCATCATTTTCAGCCATTGGAGGTCTGTGACTTGTCCCACTTAATTGTTGCTGTTGTCGACCACAAAACTGCATGCAACGTACAATTTGCTTAATTTTTTTTTGCATTTTATTGAAGTGTGTTTTTGGTTTTTCAGTTTTTTTTTCTTTAGCTGGTTCCTAAATGTTGCGCAAAAATGGCTGTTTGTTGACTTTGCTTGTTCGAATTCCTCGAACTGTTGAACAGTTGACTGGACACAACGCCACTAAACTTGGGTTCGGCATTCGGCTGATAAAGCAATAATTTTGAGATTAGCTGGAGGGCAGGATAGGTACCCCCAACTACACCCTACTCCACCCAGTTCCAAGCTCCAAGTCACAGTTGCCAGTTCCCTGGTATCCATGTCTCATGTCCAGTTTGTAGCTCACGTCGCCGGGTCGCCATGTCGCGTGTGGCTGACGCATAAATCATAAACGAAATGAATAATAATCGTCAAACGATTTGGTTGTTTATGAATTTGTTTAAAGTGGCGCGCCGAATGGCCATCATCGCTGATTGATTCGAGTTTGTTGTTGTGTGTACACATAGAGATATGGCGATGTATCACTTGTATTTAACTTTTGAAATTAATAATATTATATGGAATTTTAAGGTGGGAAGCCAGCCAAGAAATATAATCTATAAAAATTAACCATAAAAAAAGGAAAGAAGTTAGCTTAACAGTGAAAAAATAAATGTTGCAGTTTTTACCTAGAATATTTTGATGTTTAGTGAATTATTGAAACAATGAAATATAATTTTATATAGGTCGTGCACTTAAAATTAGATATATTAAACAATTAACCAATTCTCTGCTTCTTGCTGGTAAACCCCATTGTTGTTTTTCCAAGTGTAGGGTAAATACATAATAACATTAACAAACTCTTGAGTTGAGGAGCATGCAAATCAGCTTCAGGAAGGCAACACAGCCAAGAAGCCTTCCCAAAGACAAAGCAAAGCCAGTGACGAGGTGATTCCTGTTTTTGGCCAGGCCAAGAGCAGGTGCCTGCGCTTCCCATGGCCAACCGGCTGCAGCTGGCAGCTCCAGCTCCAGCTTCAGCTTCAACTTCAACTCCGACTCCCTTTCCCTGCTCCAAACCTGCCTCCTGTTTCTTGTTCATATAATCGGCCCGAAAAAGTTGACGACATTAAGCTGCAGAAGGCGCCTGATAAAAGGAGTATCTGCAGCTGGGCTCCCGACTATCTGGGGAACCGAGCATCCGAGTATCTCGCTATCTTTTGGTGGTCGCTTAATTGAGCCTGGCTTGCTGGCTGCTTGGCTGCTTGTGGGCATCTTATCTTAGATCCGTATCTTACGGATAATATTGTTAAACAGCATTTAATGAAGATTTTCCCGCTCGCCCAGCTGGAGTCGCGTCTTTTGATTGCATTTCTGTGGGGAATGCCTTTGATTTCTGATTTCGTATTTCGGGGGATCGGGGTCTCGGCTGATTTATGCTTTCCGTTATGGGACCAGAGTTTAACTCAATTAATCACCGCACAGGTCGCTGGAGTAGATGCCATTTGGCGCCCTTTCATATCACTCGCTCGCACCTCGCCGCCCGATTCTTTTGCTCGTTATTAATTGACAGGGAAATGTTTATAAACATATTAATCACGCGGCTAATGAAGCATTAGTCATTCGAGAGTGGGCGTGGTGGGGGGCAGCGATTGTGCGAGCGTGTTAAATTTGTTTTGGGGATTGGCCTCGCTTTGTATCTATCGGACTGCCTTTCGCCCCGGTACTTGTATCTTGTAGTTCATTACACTGGAGGAAAAACAGCAGGGAAGATATAGAAAGAGAGAGAGAGATAATAATTAAAAAGAATAGATATATTTCATACATCCTTAAGATGTTAATAATGATATAATCTAGTAAGAGTTAGAGATATTTTTGTTTAGAATATTACATCAAATATTTTCCTCTGTGTATTTTTTCTATCTTGTATCTGGCGGAGTGCGCAGGCGGCCTGCCAATATGGGCACATGTGTGCTGTGCTTGTATCTCTATCTCCATCTCCATCCCAATCTGAATCCGCATCGACTGTCGCTGTATTTGTATCTGTATCTATGCTTGCTCAGTTCCATCACGTTCGAGTAATTCGCAAATCCCACAAAAGTGTCACAAAGCATGGCTGTTTGTAGTTCGTAGTCCGTGTACTTGATTTGCATACTAGTACGGGCATTCCACTTGCATCATGTCGCGGATTGGGAACTGGCTCACATTCTAATCCAATCGGATCCGATCCAATCCGAACCTTGAATTTGCGGAGCCAGCTTAATTGAAAGAGGCGTTCACCGCCGACGAACTTATATAAGCCCGCTCGGTGGCTTTCACTGTTTTTTAGTTATCCGTTTTCAGTTTCCAGCTGAATCCCTCACTCAAGTCACGACTTCGTCGCTATCTTTCTTGGCCAAATCGCGCCAGTGATTTCCCATACTCGCAATTTCTGCGGCGGCCAAATTAATATTTCAACATTTTAATTGCCGCTGCCTCGGCAGTTCCCAGCAGTTTACACCTGCCACTGTCATCATCTCATCGCCGTATCCCACTCCCATTCCCATTTCCTCATTAGGGAGCTGCCATTATATTGAACACCGTTTGGCTGTCGATCGTGCGGCAATAAAATTCTATGAGCCCCACTTTGTGGCCCGCTATCGACGATATAATATCGTGTGAAGCAATATAAACCAGCGGGGCTCTATATATATTCTCTATACTTTATTCGGAGCGAGAAGAAGAGATTTACCTGACAAAAGAGGGAAGCTAGTGCTAGATTTATAGCGGAAGTTGCTATCCAACTATCCGATTTGCATATACAGAAAGGAAAATACTACGGAATGGTCACTTTCGGAAAAAAAAACATGTATTAAGTGCCTTAATCTGTTATTAATTAATATATTTTCATAGTAAATAATATATACATATGTATATTAAATTGTAAGAGTATGTTTTATGTTGTTAGTTATAAAGGAAAGCAATGTAAGATTCTTGTCTCAGTATAGATACTTTTCATACTTTTGAGCTCTTTTTATCCTAACTAATTTAACTAATTTAAAAAAATGTATAACGATTTTATGGCCCTTATTTTTTTCACTGTGTACAAAGAGAGTGTCACAATTGGTCTTTCTTTTTCCCAGGGTATTATCTATTCGAGGTGCTTCCCAGCAACCATTATCTGTCCGCCTCAATCAGAGCAATCCACTCCCCACCTGTCCCCATTCCGGGGACGGGCCATTAAAAAAGCACTGGGGAAATCTCCGCTGCGAAGAAGAGCAATTGAAGAATCGCCGACAACAAAAGCAAATGAACCTGTTATCAGTGGAAATTAATCAAGCAGTTCAGCTCACTCCGGACTCGAAGCAATCTCAGTGCCCCTTCGGATCCCTATACCATCGCAGTTGCAGTGCCAGTCCCGATCCCAGTTCAAATCCCTATCCCAATCCCAATCCCTATCCCGATCCCGGTCTGTTTGCTCTTACTCAGCATTTATGGCGGTGTTGCTGTTGTTTATTCTGCCTGCTGCCGCTCATTTGTTTGCCATTGTTGTTTGCCATTGAAGTTCGCCTTTGTTTGCCAGGTGAAAATGCTTGAAGTAGTGGTAAGGTGAGGTGAGGTGAGCGGAGGAGAGCGCAGCTGAGCTGAGGAGTGGGAGTTCCCATTTCGAGTTCGACTTGGAGTCGGAGTGTCTTGGCTAGCGCGAGGGCGTCTTCACCTTTTTATTGCCCTACGTGCGATTTACACAACAAATTTACATTAGCCCTCCCGCCACTCTTTATATTCCAACGGGCCAACACTGAGAAAAAAAGAGCTTATAAAAAATATGTTTAAGCTCTATTATTTCTAATTTTAAAAATTTGTTTTATACAAATATCCTTCTTAATTAAAATATCTTCGAATCTTTTTTTTGAAAATAATAATTATTTACAAGTCATCCTTAGTTTAAGCTTATAGAAATATATACATTTTTTATCCAAAATAATGTATATCTTTTTAGGTCTAATTGTTTCAAGTGATAAATCAAACACTAACGCAAACTTATCTCTCTGCAGGTGCCGCACAGCCAGGTGGTGGATGGTGGCCTGGCCAGTGAACCCGTGACCACACATCGCGACCAGCTGCTGCAGGAATATGTTCAGTCCTCGACACCCACACAGCCGGGAGGCGCAGGTGCTCCGGCCGCCTCACCCACCACGGTTATCATCCGGAAGGATATCCGGAGCTTCAACTTTAGCGACATCGAGGTCAGCGAGCGGCCCACGGCCACGCTGCTGACCGAGCTGGCTCGGAGGAGCCGAAACGGGGAACTGCTCCACGATCTCTCCCAGCGAGCGGTGACTGCGACGCCCCAGCCGCCGGTCACCGAGCTGGATGACATTTTCATCAGCGTGAAGACGACGAAGAACTATCACGACACGCGGCTGGCGCTGATCATCAAGACCTGGTTCCAGCTGGCCCGCGATCAGGTGGGTTTCCCAATCGATCTGGCGATCCGTTCGTCGATCGATCTCCGATTAGTCGGAGCTAATTTCATGGCGGCTCTTTTGGGTGGGCGACAATTGGCTAAGTGGGGTGAGCCCCGAGCTGCAAAGGTTGGCCAAGATCCTCACCTGGAGATTCGGCAACTCTTCTGGCTTGGCTTGGGGGTTTGGCTTTTGGCTAATTTGCATAATGAGTTTTAAAGCTGATTTGATTTGATTTCGTGGCTGCTCATCGAGGTATATTTATGATTTCTGTTTCGAATTTAATACGTTTTTTTTTTGGCAAACGCTTAATTGGCCATAAAAATGTCTTCATTCATTTGGGGCTTAACTGGTAGTTAATGGCCTTTGAATTTGCTTAAAAAAGTAAACAAAAAAAAAAAAAACGAACTTAAACGATTTGCGTTTATGATTTCATTGAGTGCTAAACCTTTAAATTAAATCGAATTCCATCGGCTCAATGGGCCTTTTGTCTGGGTGAAAGGATTCGTATTTATTTGTGGGTATTGCTGCCAGTTGCTGACGTTGCTCCGAGTGCCAACTTATGCAAAATCACGCGTCACAAATGTGTTTTGTTATTGTTTACACAAAACTGCACTCGTCGCCGGCCAGTCACAACAGCAGAGGCAAAGGCAACGGCAACACAGAAACAAAACCAAACCAAAAACGAGAAAAAACAGAAAACACAAATAAATAACCCCAGAGGGACATGACAGAGTGCTCGCCGTGTATGGTACCTTTTTTGAAAATTGTAAAAATGCTTGACGAGCACGTTTCCACGGGGCTTGAGTTCTTTTTTATTTTTCCTGGCTGTCATATTTGCAAACCCCTCAGGAGCGGCAGGAGCTAGAGGCGCGGAATGGGGGACTTTTAGCTGGAAGCGGCTATCGTTATCGGTATCGATTGGCAGGCGACCATATAGAGCAGCAATTTCCACACTAAACGTGGAACAACATTCGCCGGCAACGAGCTGAGTTTGGTAGTCAGCCGCTCAAGTTGCTCCTGCACTTGCAACCAGCAACATTTCCCCCTCAGCAACATGTATCGCCGCGCAACAATTGGCCTGCTCCTCATCTTTTCCTCTTTGACTTGGCTTTTCTTTTCCTCTGGCCAATTATTTTGATGGAAAACTCGGTGATGGAAACTCTCATGTTGCTGCTGGGGCTGCGATGTTGCTGCTGTTGCACGTCATTTGCTGTGTGGTTAACAGCAATGTGGAGCAGCGACAGGCAACAACTTCGAGTTGCGTTCGATTTGATTGGCTCTTCAGTATCTGAAAACAATTTGTTGTAATTGCATGTTGTTGTTGTCTATCAATTGTTATTGTTGTTGCTATTGTTGCTGTTGATTAATGTTTGGTTTGTTGTTGTCAAGACAGCGCCCATAAAAGGGCAAAGCCTGACTTGGCGAACCCGATGTTGAATTGGTGCTCAACTTGTTTTTGTATTCGAGAAGAATTGGAACTCTGGGTTTTTTTGTAAGAAAGAAGGCATTCTTTTTATTGAAAAGATAACTGTTTTATTTGCTATTAGGAGTGCTCAGGAAACTAAGCTAAAAATAAGTAAACGAAAAATAAATTGAGTTTTAGATAAAATCATAATTTGATTGCTAACTTTTAATTGAAACTTAAAATACCTAGCAATAGAAACAAAATTCCCTGAAAATGGAAAATGAAAAGATTCGCTAAGTATATGCGGTTTTTTTTAGCTCGATTCTATTTAGTTAGCTTCCGCGAAAGCTTAAAAACATTTTAAAAAAACTAGGAGTGCCGCGTAAAACTAAGTATCTTGGCGAAATCTGTTCGAGGTCATGCTGTCATTCACAAACTCCGAACACCAACTGCGTTTACCATTACAGATCAAGAGATCTGGTACTTGACAAGGTATCCAGAAAGACTCCCTTCCACCTCCCCTTGGCTTATCGGACGTTTGATGAATGATTCAAATTTTTCATGCTTACAAATGAGCATAAATTACTGTAAACAGTTTTGGCCAAAACTGGAGAGCCGCGGCTGCAGCAGCTCGACTTTGATTGAATGCCCCGATGCGGCTTCAGAGGGGGAAATCGCTTTGCATTTGGCATTCGGTTTTTATTATTTTTCCTCTTTCCACTTGGATATTTTCCGACGACCTGGACTGAACTGACTTGGGCTACCGTTTTCGAGCAGGTTTTGCATTCGGCGATTTAGCGATTTGCATGCACTGTTCGGCGGCAAAGCAGTGGCAGTCGAAAGTCTGCGGACGCATGTCAAATGTCAGCTCGCTGGGATCTCCGAACTCGGACTTGACGGCTTGTCCACGGAGTGTTCCTGTGGGTGGCTGTCTTGCTTGCTTTTATTTCTATCTTGTCTCTTGATTTACTATTTACTTTTAATGAAGCTTCAGGTAGCTTCAGACAGCCTCAGTTTCAGCTTTGGTTTTGGCTGCCTGACTTATTGTTTGATTGATCCGCCAGTTTGGCGGTTAACCAGTTTCCTTGGTTCTGAGGAAAACCAGATTTGCCCGAAAGCTTGTCGCATTTTATTAGGCCCACATATATATGTATGTACTTGGTGCTCGCGCCGCTCGGTCCCTGGAAAAACAATGTCGTAAAACTCTGTTAGACAAGTCCCCAGTTGGGGCTATTAAATTCATAACGCGCCATGTCCCACAGTTGCGGCTTAAATCTCATTAACTCCGGCTCCTTTGCCGGCATTTCTCCACTTGGCCGTCTGAATCACTTAGCTCTTGGTTCTTGGCTCTGGCTTCTCTGGTGCCTCGGTGCTTCGGTTCCCAGTCCTCTTGCCGGGGCCCTGTTTCTGGGCATTTTGGACGTTGACAGCCAGTCCCAGCCGGGGCCCCAGTGATGAATCACTAAATGGGCAACAGCCGGAGTCCACTGAATGTACATTTAGTACAACATAACGTATTGTACACCATAAAAAATGGGTAGGAAACATATAAAATAATATTTTGGGAGTACAAATTATAACTATTTAAATTAAAGTGTTGGCAAGTTACTAAATTCTTAAGGAATAAAGTTTACAATATTTTAGAAAAAGTGTTAATTCGAGATATTTCTTCATATCTTATTTAATGTGATCTGTTCTTCATAGATTTGAACAATCATTGACTGAAACCTATAAACCATAATACTCCCTCAATGAAACATAATTTCATATTTTAAAATCTATAAACATATTTTTTTTTGTTGGTGTCTTGTATATGGTTGCGTCAGCTGCTCATAAATAAGGAAACGGCACTCGTCCGCCTCAAAAAAAACATGAGGGGCAAAAAAACCAAACAAGAACGACACTTGGTCCGATCTCGTTGTCCAAGCTTTTGAGCTGTCCCCACTTTGATTTGCCTTCCCCGGAATCATGTGCATGGGCATGCAATGCCAATTAAAGCCCAATTAATGACAATAGTCAGCGGACAAACTACCGAAAGTGTGCCGCCAACGCACAAGATACAACTCAATGCAACAGATGTTTATTTAGTACAGTGCGTTTTGAAAAGTTTACTGATATTACAAGAGGAATCTTAATTAAAGTAAATAAATCTAAACTAAAGTAAATATATTCGGCTTATTAAAAATAAATTATTTAAGAAGAAAAAATTATTTATTGATTTTTTATCTTTAATTCAAAATTATTTTAATACAAATATTTGATTTGTTCACGACTATTTTTAAACATTTTAGAAATATGTTTTTATAAAAAGAGAATTGTAAAAATATATTTAAAAGAATTCCTATCATTGAAAAATTTTCTTGAACAGCATACAGGAAATACTGTATTTTTGTTCAGGAATCATAGTTTCTTTTAGAGGAATTGCATCTTCAACACGTTTAGCTTAATTTTTTTTACTAGTTTCAGGTTTTAGTTTTTTCTTATAACCATATTCCCTACGCCTTACACTACTTCCTCGCACTGTATAAATGCGCATTCATATCCATTTGAGCTTTATCATATAGTAACAGCCCGTGCCTGAACTTTGTCGGCGGCCTCTGCTCTGTTTGAGTTGTGCTCTCAATGCTCTTCAATTGAATTCAATTCGCAATAAATTGGAATTTCAATTGTTGCTGTTTTTCGCCGGCGGCGACACAATTTCGTCAGAGTTCTTCCATCAACCAACATGCCACATCCACCGGTCCGCATCCACCTCGTCCCTGTCGCGTTTTAATCCCTCGGAGCCCGCATCGAACTTCCTTTTTAATGGATCGCTCGTATTCAGTTCATATTTGCACTGTGCATATGATGCCCTTCGCTCTGTTTATCTGCACAGAATTCGATTTCAGAATGTCCCGCTTGATTGGCTCTTAATCACTTTGCCATCGCATCAATTGAATGCCGAGGGGAATACCTATGAGTACACAGACTACATCTCCCTCCGTCTATTCCCGATTCCAGTCGAGAGTTCAGCAAATCACGTAATTGATTCATTTGCTTGTTTCTCTGGCGAGCATTTAACACTCTTGTATTCCAGATGCCCCGAGGCAGCTTCAATTCTCAGGTGAAGACGAAGGCGGGAGGTCAGGTTTTTTGGGGGAAGAAACAAACTCAGAGAGAAGGCCCGAAAACCCATAATTAAAATCTCAGTCTTTGTGGTTTCGTATATGAATAGCTGTAGAAGATTACGCAGAATGCGAAACGCCCAGATCTTGTGGTCGCTTCCTGAATTGAGCGATGCGTGCGCCCCTGCGTTGAGGAGCCTATAGTTATGGCCAGCACTTACGTCTAGGAAGGGGAATGTCATCTTTAACAATAATTTATAGATTTTAAATTGTTTTAAAGAGGGTTTTTATCAGAAAAAATAAGATTTGTTGTCTTGATTTTAAGATGAATGAATGAATTATATTTTGGAGGTCAATATATTTCAATTATTAAGTTGGGAAATTAATAACTATCCATCAATAACAAATACCTACAAACTTCTGGGAATTGAATGATTTATACTTGTTCCTTATTCAAAATCGAAGTATTTGAATTTTAAGGTTCATTGCTTTAATAGTTGATTTTTAACAAGATTCCTTTTATTTTTTAAACTTTTTTGTTCACTTTGTCTTCGTTTTATTGCCCCTGCAAGTGCACAAGTAAAATGAATTTGCCATAAAAATGCAGATAACTAAATTTGATGGGTTTTTTATTGGTTCCCAGTAATGGGAAACTTCCTTAAGTCGATCAATAAAGTTATCTGGCGGCAAGTTTAATGGAAGTCTTGACGAAATTAGTCACATCTTAAGATTATTCATTTTGGCAACTTTCACTGCACTGGACACAGTTTTTGGAAAGCATATCCCATGGCCCACGCCTCCTTACTCATAGATTATAGTTTCGGCCGCTTTTCGTTTGGGCCTGGCCAATGCAGAAAAATGCAGACAAAGCCGCCGTTTCGCTGTGCCAAAGCGGTTGGTCAGGAGCGGTGGTGGAGGTGGAGTTTGGGGTTTTCGTGGAGCAGGGGGCCGGGAGTCGGAGCTGTGCCTGGTCTAGATGTAAGGCCAGCTGCAACCGCAGACAAAATGCGCGGCTAGCTGACCGCACCCCACGTGCTTCCAGGTGAAACTGCTGCAGGGGCAGGGACACGAGGCGCGATCGGGGAGCACAAGGGTGGGCATTAAATTTTACACTGCACAAGCGGAAAACGCCAACAGGCAATGGCCAAAAATACTGAAATACTTGAATGGTTTCGGCCAAATGGTTGGCCGCAGTTGCCTTTGGCCCGCAGCTGCAGTTAGAGACGCAGACGCCATTGAAAATGTGCTTTGCTTGTTGCCGGTTTTCGCTCGGTTTTGTTTTTCTGGCCCAAACACTACTCAGTTAGCCAAGTGGAGTTGTAGTTGTAGCTGGAGTCGGAGTCAGAGCAGGAGTTGGCGGCCAGCTGGTGTGTGTTGGCTTGTGCTTTTCCTCGGCCGCCTTATTTTTTGCCTGGCTTTTTCCCTCTCGGGCGCCGAAAACATAACGAATTGTTGTGGCAATCGCTTCGTTCCGATTGAGTGCATGCCACGCCATGGAAATCCAGTCAAGCTGCCCAGATTTTCAGCTCCCAAGTGTTGGACAAATTTATGAACTTTGGATGTATAATCCATAAGTTGGAAGTACTGGGAATAATGGGTTGATAAGACTGTTGACGTAGTAACGGGGGTTTATAAGGTTAAGCTGAATGCTAACTCCAAATTAAATTATATTATATATGAATCGATCTATACATCGCCGCATTTCCTCAATAATATCGAATATTTGTTTACAAACCCTTTACCATACAATATTTGAATGAAATGAGTCGTTGTGCTGATCATAAATGAACAATTTGTATAAGATTATACATAGCTTTCTTAAAGACTGGATCTTTCCTACAATCGATTGACCTTAATTTCTCCAGATTCTCCTATACACTTTTCTTCCAAACTCCAATTCTATTTACCCATTTAGTCGAGTAAAAGTCTGCACTCTTTGCGGCATACTCCCAGATTTTGCGAGTCTCTACATTTCCAATCGCTGCTTTCAATTAACTCGACGTTCTAAAGAACTCTATTTATGGGACAGTTCCATCAGAGCGGCCAAGTTTCGCCATAAATTTGCGAAACACGTTGTAATGCTGTTTGTCAACAGTTGGAGCAGTCACATAAATTAAAAGCTAGTCAAGTGCGGACTGCAACTGCAGCATCAGCAGCAGCAGTAACATCAGCGACAACAGCAACAGCAACAATGGGAGCAGAGGCAACAACAAGCCGGCAACATGGTGTTAACATTTTTCGCCCCAAAGCGGCGGAGCACATCCCATCCCAAAGACTCGGAGAAAAAGTGGAAAAAGTGAGCTGGAAAAAAATCTCGTAAAAATCCATGAAAATTCAAGAGACGAAGAGACGTTGAAAAGTTTTCTGCTGCTGCTTTGGTGTTGCTGGCGTGCTCGTGTTGCTGGTGTGCCTGGTGTGTTGCTGTTGTGTATAAAGAACTCCAACTGCAGGCGAACTGCTGGCAAACGTTGACTTTCTAACTGTTACAAGTCGTTGCTCAAAATGCTTGCGGAGCGGGCGTATTGTTTGCCCAAGTTGTTGCCATTGCCTCTTACTTCCACCAACAACAGCAACATGGCCAACAGAAACACGGCTAACAACGCCGTTCGTGTAGTTGTCAAAGCCTTAAAACGATTTTCGCCTGATTTGACACAAAGGCAAAGGCAAAAAGTTATTAAGGCCCCGGCCAATTGAGTTGTTCGGCTAACAAATTTATTAGGGCCAAGGGAGATAGATGTGAAACTTGGCCGGGGGGAATGTCGCGAAATAGATTATGCCGAGGTTTTCGGTGAAAGCTACTAATGAGAGAGAACTCTAGTATTTCCCAGGGATGCCTTACGAGTTATTAATCGATAGAGAAATCGATATTAGGCCTTTACTCAAAATCTAAATAACAAACAAGATCTTCGATTTATTATCGATAGGATCGGTATATTTACACCTTCTTTTTTGTATATTGTAATGCTTAATGAAATATTTAAATATAAAACTAAACAATACATTTTAGCAACATAACCAGTTTTTCTTCTGTTCATACCCTGAAATAATAGTGAAAGCCACTAATGAGGAAATAGCACCCATTAACTATATAGTACCTCCTGAGAATTCAGAACCCTACCGCAGTCAGCGATGCATAAAAGGCGGACTCCGAGTTTATTGTGTTGGCTTTTTGCTTGAGTTATTTCTTGGACCGCTTTCGAAGACATCAGGGTGTGTGGGAAATTTCTTATCTGATGGCTTGTAAGCTGACCAAACGCGTTTTTTGTCTTCGAATAATTATGCGGCTGAAAAGTAGGCTCGAAAGAGCGTCTCCGGAAGATTCCCATGATACGATTTCTTGTAATTTACATGAGCCACAGACAGACGACAGGCAGGCCTACCTACATTTATGCAAATATCTAACTTTGATTGCTTTGATTCTTTTGCAGACCTGGTTCTTCACGGACACTGATGATCACCACTACCAGGAGAAGACAAGTGAGTAGAGGAAGCCATTACTTATTTACCTGACCCGTCCGATTTTTGCCCAAAATTATATTTCCGAGCGCGGGGGAAGACAGCAGCGAACGAATTTATCACAAAAGAAGAAGAGCCTCTTACCTGGCCAGGCACAGCCGCCGCCGACCTCTTACCTTTCGAGATCTTCACTCCATAAGCGATCCCTTTCGTGGTCCGTTCTCAATTTAGTTTCACATCAGCCGACTGCCACGCCCCCAGCACCGCCTAATATTGGCCACTGTCTGGGGCCAACTGCCGAAAACCGATTAAAGTTTATAAAATCCACGAGAGCAAGAGGGGGGTAAACAGCGCGCGGGGTAGCTTCATCACTCACCCGCATTTTAATTGAATTGCAGCTCGGGCTGCGC
Organism: Drosophila leontia; assembly: GCA_008042735.1. Classification (NCBI taxonomy): domain Eukaryota; kingdom Metazoa; phylum Arthropoda; class Insecta; order Diptera; family Drosophilidae; genus Drosophila; species Drosophila leontia. Next base: position 90,504 of record VNKB01011700.1, read on the forward strand.
TTCGATTTTCAGTCTTCACAGACTTTAATTAAAAAAAGTTCAAATTTCAATTTCGCCCCACAAAAAATTGTATTTCATTTTTGCATACTCGGGCAAACACCGAACGGAGAAGACAGAATCCAGAGCCAAGAACCTACAACCAAAGAAGAGCAGAGACCAGACGATCTCAAGTTTCACACACAGACTCCTTGGTATTTTGATTAGGCCCCATAGCTGGCCAAAAGGATTCGGCTAAACACGCTCGGGGATTTTGAGTTATGTGCGGACTTGGACCTGGAGCTGGACAAAGGATAAGAGCTCCAAGGCCCCGTTGTCTTGTGTTTAAATATTTCAACAATTTTCATCCAATTAAGGCGCAAAAGTTTTTGTGCGTTGCTCTGCTTTTTCACTTCTTTTTTATTTTTATTTTTTATATTGGTGAGTTGCGTTCGCTTTTTATTCCCCGCCTGCATCTTTATCTTCGGCAGCGACGACGACGGCGGCAGCTGTCAAACGATACAAAATGTATCCGTTGGATATGAGCGGCATTCTCGGCTAACAAGCTACTGTTCTGGGCCCGAAGTTACCCGGCCATTTAGTTAATTAACATAGAAGTGGGCCCTTCTGTTCCCTGTTGGCCAGCTTAATTACCAATCTTTATCAGCCCTCTCATCTCCGCTTCCTCTCTTCCCTGTACTTCCAGAGGGCCACCTCATCAACACGAAATGCTCACAGGGCCACTTTCGCAAGGCGCTCTGCTGCAAAATGTCTGCCGAGTTGGATGTCTTCCTGGAGAGCGGCAAGAAGTGAGTAATAATAAAAATAAGATGATTTAAAATATAATAGATATACATATTTAATACTTTCCGTTTGATAGATTCTTTTATTAATACAAGAAATACATTTTCTGCCTTTGAAAGTTTATGGGAATGCTTTCAAAGTACTTCCTACAAGGGTCTCTTAGTGTACTTATTCCTTCCATTCTTTTTACTTTACTTACTTACTTTACTTTTTTTCCTGAAATCAAATATTAAAAATTTGATTTAAAACTCACTGTACTAAAAGTAACACTTAGCAGGCAGACATTGGCCACGTTCAAGCCTCTGAACCTGTGAACTGTATATACTTCCCCATTGATTGGAAATCCATACGTGTGCTCAGCTTCAATTTCATGCAGAATTATGGCATTAGCTGGGGAGTTAAGAGGTCATGTTGCAAGTTGCCTTTGCAGCAGCAGCATCAGCAACGTCTTCTGGTTCTCGTCCCTGTACCTAAAATGTTGTCATATTTGCCGGCTTAATGTTCATTCGATGCATTTCTGGTTAACAACTTGAGGGAGCAATGACTCCTCGTTGTGGTTCTTACTGTAATAATAGACTTTAATGCTTTTAATAAGCGACCGCAGGAGAAGCCCATCATTCTGTCCATGGGCAGCGCAAAACACCCAGCTCCCAGTTTGTGTTGCAGCTGCCATGCGTTCTAATTTGCGCAATTAAGACGCAGCAGCAGCAGCAGCAACATCAACTTGTAGCAGCAACATCCACTCAAAACTTGTCCAGCGACCGCAGCCCAAGAAAGAAAAGGAGCGGACCAGAAAAAAGACACTTCAACTAGCGCCCAAAGGAGCAGCCTAGGAATTCCTCCTCCTGCCTTTGCTTCGCTTATTTGTAATTACACTGAGCAGCGACTCGGCAGCAACAACATCATGAAGAAATCTAGAACAACTCGGACATGCTTGGACTCCAGATGATGAGGAGATGAGGCTGGGGCCTGGATGATGACGATGGCTGAATGCCTGGATGGCTGCTTTCATCTCAAGTTGACTTGCCGTTTTGGCTTAGAACTTGAAACTGTCATTATACGAGCGCGGAGCATGCAATCAATAGCGACTGCACCAACAGTGCGCCTCAGTGTGATGCAGCAATGAAACAAAATAAATGGCCAGCAATGAAAATGTGCAGTTATGAGGCAGTTGCCCCATCTCCGGCTCCGGCTCCTGTTGCTCTGGCTCTTGCTGGTGGGTCCAAAATAAGTTTAAGCAGAAGAAAACATCGCTGAAAATATGAAATGGTATCAGGTGGCACAGGAAACTGGCCGGCTGGGCATCCTTCTGGCTGATTGGCAACGTTTAAGACTCGGCAACAGCGGCACCAGCGACCAACACTGGCCGAAGAAAACCCGGGCACAACATGAAAAAGAGGTTAATTAACGTGCATTCGAACTGGCAATTATGCCACGCTGCTTTGCTGCTGTAAGCTGCCCTGCTGCTTTGCTTGTTGCTTTTTACAGCCCGAATGTTGGCCGTCGTACGCAGCACGGCAGCAGCAGCAACATGTTGCTCATTGCGGGAATTGGTTTTTAGGCAACCGTGGGGCGTCCGCGCGCAAAAAGTAGCTCTATTAAATGCAAATCTCGCCAGCTCTTTTAATTGCATTCTCCGTCTTGGCAATCTGAATTTATTTGCCATAAAACATGAATTATTTGGCCCACTGTGCGGCGGCCGGGGAAACGCCTTTCGCTCGCCTTGAATGGCTAATTGCAACCGCTGTCGGTGTTGGGTATCCATTATAATACCAAACAATTAGTGCAATTTAATTAAAATTACAACAATAGCAGCGGCCAGCAACTGCAAGTCATAGGAGAGACAGACACGGTCAAGAAACTAGGCGATGACCTGGCCCGTCACTCAAGACTCCTTCAGTGGGGGAGCTCCCATTCCAAAACTAATCCAAATTGAACAGCAACGACAGCTACCATCAATTATGAACAGTGGCATAAACAGTGAGAAAAATTGTTGTTATAGGGATATATTTGAAGATTTTCCTATCTTTTTGACTGGAAATCTGAAATCTTAAGGCACTCAAATTATTTAAAATGTTTTTATAAGTAGAGTTATCTTATAAATGCAGTACAACTTTTCTCTCCGTGTACAAATTCCAGGCCACGGAGGCGCCAAAGGTTGGTTGTGCCCCCACTGTGCGCGACATTTGCTTTCGACTCGCAGGGCTGGGGCTTAGGGGAATTTATTAATTAGTTTTGTGTGTTTTTTCGACTCTAAATTCCTTTCTCAAAGCTGCCTGGCCTAATCTCTTTCGATTTATTTGTTTCAAGTTCTAATTTATCTCCGGCTTCGTGTATGTCTGTGCTCGCCCGGGTTTGTTGGGTGTGTGGCCACACCTAAGGTATCCAGCAGATACTGAGATACCCAGATACTCGGGGCAAATAATAATGTGTGCTAGCTGGCAAAACTTGTCAGGCAATTGTATAAACGTCCACTTATCTGATTGCAATCCGAGGCTGAGGTTCCCGAGCCCGTGCCCGTTGCCCTTCCCTGTGACGCATCTTGTGGATACAGATACACACATCTTGTGGATACATCAGGCGACCGGGCACGTTTCGTAATCAACATTTTGACACAATAAGCGCCCCTTTTTTCGGGGCCACCAGACGACGACTTGGGTGTAATTACAACACGTATTATGCGTAATATTCACAGCATAAAATGTAAATGGGGCAGGGAAATGGTGCCGAAGGATGGTCTCCGCTGGAATGGGGCATCAATCAAGTCGGCCCCGATGATGGTGATGTTAATGCTGCATGCCACTTGGCTCTGGATATGGATGTACTCTGGATGTGGATTTATATCGGTCTGTGGGTGCGTGGGAATTCGATTCGCCCGCTTTCGATGCGGTTCATCAATGAAATTTCCCAGGGCAAGGCGGCCCCTTTCACCCTTTATATTAGGTTCAGTTAATCCCACACTGAGTCGTAAAATAATAGAGGGAAAGAGGAGTTGCACACATTGGGTCTACTTACAGGGCACACTCGGTACAGTGAAAGAGAGCACTGTACCACACTCTTTGCAAGTTTTAGACTGTCTCCTCTTTTAATTTATATAGTTAATATTATTCTTTCTCCTCAAACAGTTCTCACCCTTTTAGTATTCACTCTACCGAGCATTTACTGTACATCCATCTAAGGCTGTGACATTTTTAATCGCGGTTTTGATGTTGGAGTTGCAGTTGATGTGGCTCATGTTGATGTTGCTGCTCCGTAATGCACTCGCTGATGGGATTTTCCTGGGGCGGAGTGGCGCATATGTGAAAAGCCAAGCCAGATGCTGCCACACTGTTTGTGTGAGAAAATTTTCCCCCGTTTCCATGGGTTTTTGCGGCCAGGGGCAACTATTTATAGAGAGAGTGCGAGAGTGAGGAGATGCGTGTGAAGCCGCCAGTGTTTTCCCCATTTTCCTTTAGGGGAAGAAGTACCAGCAGCGTACTCAGCGCGACACTTCCCCAGCCAGTTTAGAAACGCATCAATTTCATTTATTTGCCACTTGTGGCATCAACAAACACAGCCACGACACCACAACAATCCCAATTATTCAATTGATTCCGCGGAGCCCAGGGAGAACGTGCATATGTTGACATTGTGTCGCGGCTGCAAAAATGAGATCCGAAATCTTTGTCAGAAATTGTGGCAGCGGAAACGGGCAATTTCACGGCAATTGCAAATGCAACTGCAACATCAGACATACATTTGTAAAACTATATATGAGAGTATATGTACATATATGGAGTTTGACTAGGAAATGCAATTGCTACTCCACATCCGGGAAGTGGCTGTGCTTTGCTCTACATTTCAATTAGCGCCTTCCCAAGCACACACCCACACTGCCAGCCACACTCAAATCCACACCCATTCGCATAATCGCCGGCAATTGCCTTCAATTTGCGGGCTCAAGTGCGAGTGTCCGCCAGCTACAAGACACAAGACCCAATATACTCGCACAGGGCCTCAGAATTAATGATTTGCTTTGTCAGGCTCGAAACGACGCCAGTTGACAAATGCGTTTCAATTGTTCGCCAACAGCCGCCCAAGGAGAAATGTTCGTGTATCTGCGCAGGCGCACGTCTTCTTTAATATCTGACTCACGTACAGAGCAAAAAATTAGGGAGTTTTGATGAAAATAGTAGAAAAAAATGTTCTAAAAAGCTGAGTTCTATGAAAGGCTGGTATAACCGCCACAAAACTTGCATTTTGATAGTAGTAAAAGGGAAAAAGAGTATACAAACAACATGCTTACCTGGTTTTAAGTGACTTAAGATCAACTTTGGGTAATCTAACCTATTTTCAAGTCTCAATTTCTTATTCTATGTTCTCTCAAATGAAGATAGATCTTCTTTAGCTGAAGATATTTAATGGTAAAACCGAAGCATACTGTACAAATACTATTTGCTTTTGCAATTTGTGAAATAAAATTACCTTCTTCTGTCAAAAATACCTAGATCTTGATTATACTTATAGAAGTACTTACCACAAAATCAATGACAATTTGTCTTTACAACTATTTACCTTATATAAAATCCAAATTTTGTTTCCTGTGCGCTCTCCGAATGGAAAGCATCGAAGACTGCATTCGAAATGGAAAGATTAATTTCCCTTTTCGGCCGGAGATGCAGTCGCCACTCGTGTGGCTGTTGCCTTTGTTAATGAGGCGAGCAGTTCGGTTGACTTAAGTGGTTGTGCGGCGGCTGCTGCTTAATGTAAATATCTTGTTGTCTGCCCCCACAAAAACAGACAGCGAGATAGAGAGAGAAAAAAGCCTGAAACGCAGCCCAGACATCATGACACATTGATTTGTATCAATCCGCGAAGCGAAACTCGACTCTGGACAGATACTTTCTGCTGCCTGGCCAGATGACAGCTGACTTATTGCTAATTGTAGGAGAGCCTCCAAGGAGTGAAACCCAAACCCAATCCGAGAAGCCCAAAAACAAAACGAAACGGAATGAAATCAGTTCGTCATCGTCGTCTGCCGGGTTTTTGGCGATCGCTTATCTTTTCGACCGGCTGTCAAAATACTTTTAGCGCGGAGTGTGCGCTCCTTACTAAGTTGCCTGGCCTGCCTGCTGCCGCTCTCGCTCTTAATGCGAAATCTATTAAGCCCAGGCATCGGGGCCTGCAACTCGGCATATATCTCCAGATATATCTCCTTTTCGCCCGACTTGAAGTGCCCCGTCAATCATTTTTTATTGTGGCCCCAGACATAAACTCATTTCGCCTGCAATGTGGATTGGAATGGCCGCCAACGCCCCGCCAGCGGGTTTTCTTCAGAGGATTGGGATGTGGCTGTGTAGCGGGTGAAAGGGGGTTGAGTGTGGGCAGGGGACAAGGGGCGAGGGAACGCAGCTGGCAGCTGATCGAAATCTGCCCACATCAGCAGCATATATAACTGAAGCCGGGTCGGAGCTAAAGCAAAAGCTATGGCAACGGCAGCCGCGGCAGCAGCGCGAATAATTGGAAAAACGGCTATGGAAATAAACTAAAGTTTGCACTCGTTTCGCATTTCAATTTTTTCTCGGCCAACGGCCACACACTCAGATGCACTGGGAGAAATTTGCCAGATTTTATGAAAAGATAAAGAGTTTAGATTTTGAATAAGTTAAGACAATACAACCTGATGCAAGATTTTAGTTTTTCTATTATTTATAAAAACAAAATCTTTCCAATATCTTCCATGTTACCATATTTTCCACAACAAAATCATCATTAAAATTTGGTTAAGATTAAATATTTATTTTTTTCTCTGCATTAAGAAGTGCAATCCGATGCAGAGATAATCTGAGAAACAGAAAAACCGGCAGAGTCAAACAAACAAACAAATAAACAAATAGTTTCGAAGCAGAGAATCGGAGAAAAGCCACCATCAGCGATCCCCGAATCGATAACCCGAACCGGGGGAACCGATGGAAACACCAAATGAAAACATTTTCATAAATGCCAAAGAAATCAAAGACGGGGGCTGGCGTTAATTAAACGACATCGAACATAAAATAGCGGCTAGGTTTCAATTCGGATGGAAAAACAGGGGAAAGCAGCTGCCGGCAGCTGACTGGGTTATGCTCTCTGCATAATTAAGCAAATTAAACGCGCATTTTTATGCGTCACGAAGACTAACAGCGCCAGTGAATGGTAGTATTTATACTATATAGGGGCAGGAATCGGGGAGTTGCGGCCTTTTCGCACAGGTATCGCATGCGGCAGCCGCAACAGCAGCAGCAGCAGCATCAGGCAATTTATGAATGCCAGGCTTAGGAGTAGTTTCTTCTGCTATCCGACTGCCACACACACACACATCCTCCACGGCCCCCTCGCACCTGGTTACAGTCGCAGCTTATGCAATAAAAATTATATTAAATTACCCAACAGACTCAACGACAAGACAAGCCAATCCTCCAAGATTCAATTCGATTTTATTGAATACTTACGAGCTCAACGAAAGTTGCGAGCTTAAAGAAAGGTGCCTGGATGGCCGAAGATAAAGATACTCTTTGGGAGTCATAAAGAGGTTTTTAAATAAAAAACTATACAGGTTAAATATCGAAGTAGCTTAATCACAGCTCTAATAAGGATAATGTACCATTCGTGGTTAGCATTCCTAGAGTATGATTTGCAAATCACTCCCTAACTATAGTCGGTCATCCCTTCCCTCGACAGAGAACCTGGGCGACCAGGATGATAATGATGGCCAGTAGAGAGCTGGAGCTGGAGCTCTCAGCTGCGGCCGCTTAATGCCATCATTAGTCCACCGCCGGCTACCGGATATGGCTGATCGTTTGTCACTACAAAAACTGCAGCTGCCTGGGCAGAGTCGCGGATCTTTATCGTGCCCTCGGCCTGCGTCTCCGTAATTGCAATCTAAATTAGTGCACTTTTTATGCGGCTTAACGGAAAAGGCCTTGAGAGGGGCCGCATATGCTTTATTGACTAAACGAATCGATTTGGAACAAACATGGGTGTTATTGTACAGCCAGATTGGACACGCAGGAGTTGCGAACGCCATAGAGAATGTCATTAGCCTCCGGCAGCTTGCACACCTTGTCCGTGGCCGGGCGGCTGAGTCGCTCAGCCAGGACACTCAGGTCCAATTTATTAACACGCACCATCAGCGTTGGCTCCTTCTCCACGGCGCGGCACACCACGCTCTTCTGGCAGTTGGCCGACGCGTTGTAGCCGCGCCTGAGAGGAGCATCTGGGAGGACGCCAATGGTCTGGGGACCGACATCCGCTCCCACCTGATTGCTGTTGCAAGAGAGGCAAGTCAGACCTGTGTTTATGAATCCTACTGCCCGCGGGCACTCGTCCTTGTCCTCGAGGAGGTGCAGCCTGCGTTCGAGGTCATCGAAGCGGTCGCGGATGTACTTCTTCAGCGCCGGCATATGTACCTTGTCCAGCTTGCTGTCCAACATGTCCTGCAGCTCCTCCATAGTTCCGATAAAGGTCAAGTTGTACTCCTGGACGAGTTTTCTTATGCCTTCGATCTCCACCACACACTGCTTTACCAGCTCCAGGCGCTTGTAGAGCGCCTCAGTTTTCTGCAGGAACTCCTGCAGACTGGCGTAGAATTTGTCTAGCTTCCGGCCCATCTGGTCCATCTGGTCGATGATCGGGTTGGCTATGTAACGCATTAGCTTCTTCATGAAGTCCACGTTGGCCAGCAGGCTGCAGGCGATCTTGTTGTCCTCGTCACAGGTGGTGCAGAGATCCTCGCAGGGCGAGGCGTACTGCTCGGCATGGTGGATCCTGAGCTTCTGGTCCTTGGCCTTGTTGCAGATGCGAATCTGCTTGAAATGGCACTCGAGCTTGGTCTCCAGCTGCCGGATGCGTTGCTCCATCAGCTGCACCTTGTCCAGTTGCTCCGAGATGGGCACAATGGACTGCACATCGAAGGCCAGCGGGGAGATCTTGGACTGCTCTAGGATCCGCTCCATGCACTTGCCCTCGAAGCCACTGATACTGACCACGTCCTGCTGACAGTTGAGTTTCTTGAGGAGCACATTCAGCAGGCTGTGGAGCACGGCCACGTTGGTCTGTGTTAGCTCTGGCACCCCGAGGGCAATCCTGGTCAGCTCCTCCAGCGTCAGTTCAACGTGAACGGGCATTGTGTAACAATAATTATGTGAAATATTTAGAATTAAATGTAACTTCCCCTCGCAAATCTGGTTTGGTAATGTGTGTATGTCTGTCTATTTCCAGGTGGTTCTGTCACTTTGACGATGACAACTATGTCAATGTACCCAGGCTGGTGAAGCTCCTGGACGAGTATAGTCCCAGCGTGGACTGGTATCTGGGCAAGCCGAGCATCTCCTCGCCGCTGGAGATCCACTTGGACAGCGTAAGTGCAAATGCCTGTTATTTCTGCATATTTTCCTATATAGACTTCGTAATTACAAGTCCCACTGCGATCGATCGCCTTTCTCCATCTTCTGGCCGGGCCCAGCTCGATCCAGCTTGGGCCGCGGCAGGCCGTTATTTATGTGGCCACCATGGCCATTTGTCTATGCCGCCATTTGGCTTCCAGCTGCCAGCGCAAGCTATCATTAATAACCGATATGATCTGGCGCGGCACTAGCAACGGCAGCGGCAGCAGCAGCAGCCCCAATCCCAGTCCGAGTCCCAGTTTGGCTCCGAATTCGAACTTGTTTCTGGTCTGCGCCATTTGAAATATGGCCAGCTGATCCATGCTCCAACGCAATGGCCAGGGTTGGCATGGAACCGTAAGCCTTTAAGCCAACGCTCCAGGTAGAGCGCCCTGATCGGAGCTGCATGCATAATTAAGAAAAATAATATGAAAAAAACCCCAAACTTTACGCTTCATTTGCGGGAGAGCGAGAGATCCTGTCAGGTCTCGGCTTACGCTTTGGCCAGACCCATGTATTAAGTTTCCACCTCGCACATGTCCATTTACATGGTCAATTAATCAGGCCAGCTTGACTGCTTGCTTTTTTTTCGGCTCAGTTTTCCCTGGGCCATTGCCAAAAACCAGAAAGCAGAGCCAAAAAAGTCGATATTTATTTAAGTTTATCCTTTGGTCCAGTCTTTCTGGGCCATCCTCCATTCATGAGCCAGTTCTTCCGTTAATCTCGTTTCTCCCCTTCCTTTCTTCTCTTTCGGACCAGCAGAAGAACACGACGACCAACAAGAAGATAACCTTCTGGTTCGCCACTGGCGGCGCTGGCTTTTGTCTCAGCCGGGCCCTGACCCTCAAGATGCTGCCCATAGCAGGTGGCGGCAAGTTCATCAGCATCGGCGACAAGATTCGCTTTCCGGACGATGTCACAATGGGCTTCATAATAGGTGAGTTCATTCAAGGATAATACTCTTCTTTAGCTGAAAAATCTTCTGTATTAAAAGAGCCAGATTTTAATATATACTTCTACTCTTTTTCCATTTACAGAGCACCTGCTCAAGGTTCCGCTGACTGTGGTGGACAACTTCCACTCGCATCTGGAGCCCATGGAGTTCATCCGCCAGGATACGTTCCACGACCAGGTGTCCTTCAGCTATGCGCACATGAAGAACCAGTGGAACGTGATCAAGGTGGACGGCTTCGATCTGAAGACCGATCCCAAGCGCTTCTACTCCCTGCACTGCCAGCTCTTTCCCTACTTCAGCTTCTGCCCGCCCAGATGAGCTGGGTGACTGCGATCCTGATCCAGATCTGGATCCCATTTGGCTGTTGCAGGCGCACGTCTGCCGCCGGATCGGTTGTGAACCGATGGGGCAGGCGTCTAAAAAAATATAACAAATCTCGCCATTGTGATTTAACATTAAGTGTATAAGGTATACGAGTACGAACGGTTCTTTGTGTATATATAGCGGCTTCCAGCTCGACAGATGTGCTTCCTAATGGTCTAAGTTTCACTGTAGCTCTAGGTCTTGCAATCTTCCAACACACTTCCAAGTGCTTCCCTATAGCGTTACACGGCCCTGTTTCGGCCGCCTTAGTTCGTAGTTAAATTAATGGTCTAGTCTATGTTTAAGTTAGCTTAGCTCCAGAGAGACCGCTTGACCCTCTGCTGTGTAATACTGTAATGCAGTCTAATGAATTGGCCTAATGTAGCAATACGCGTGTATATAGTATAGATCTAGGTGCTCAGATCTAACCAAGAAATGTTTAAACAAGTTTGTTAATTTTTAGTTTGCTTGAATAAAACCGAATATATTATTAAAAAATTATACATCTAATGTTTTTATTTCCTAAAGGTAACAGTGGTATTTCGATACCTCAGAGTTAACTGAGCTCTTCTTAGCTATTCTAACTGGTAAAATCACTGTTACAATATGGCTTAACAGTGACTTAGTCTTACTGCATTGTTTATAGAGCACTTATCTGCGATTGTCACTGTTAAGAATACGTATAATTCGACTTACATATGAATTTGTAAGGGCAGAATAATATATAAAAGATAGATACGCTTAGAAGTAAAGAAATCGTAAAGAAGTAAGTAACTAATATGACAGTATTAAATTGGATCAATAAAATTATACATTAAGTGCCACTACATTTACCTAAATTGTGTCTGAAGTCCACCCAACATGACTAACTCTGGCCATTAACAACGAAAAAATTACTTTGCATGCCATAGAGCTATTGGGACTTTAAATCCACCTCGAGGGTCCTTGAACTTGGATGTTTTTCGACTTGTTGGCCACATCGATGCTGCTGCGGTTGGCCTGGCTTATCGGCTTCGTGTCAGCGAACATTCTGTCTACTTGTTGTTCGGCCAGCTTCCTGTTGCCGCGCACATTTTGCATTTTTGCGAAAATTCGTTGTTAATTAACGCTAAAAGCCATGTTTAAGCCGCTAAAGCGTTAACTTTCAAGCGATATGGATCAGCGACTGTGAGCGACAGAGGTAGATAGACATTGACATGTCCACGTCCACGTCCACATCCACCTCGATGTCCGTGTCCATGTCCTGAGCAGACAATGAACGGTCCGATCCGTTCCAGAGAGTTGAGGGTGCCTCACGATACGGCATCGGATCCAATGACATGTTGCGAATTTTTATAAAAGACTCACTCGACGGCCGTGTCCCCCGGGTATACCCCCTCGACGTGGACTCTCGTGATATGTTAAACAGTTCTGGGCAATTATTTTTTGCCTTCTCGCTGCATCCAGTTTTTAGTTGGCTTATATGCAGATAATCAGTTTTTAGTCCATGTCGGGGCTCAGTTTGGGGCGCGCTTTAATGAATGAAGGAAGGCTGCCTGGAAGCCAAGGAGACCAGGAGGCCCGCCGAGTCTGTCTGTCTGGCAGGAGAACAAGGAGCCGGAGTTGGGACTGACTGCAATTTTTGTGGCTTGTTCGTTTTAATTGCAAGTGAAATCCTTGTCAGCGCTGTCGGGCTGCCTGTCGGCCTGTCTGCCTGTCTGCCCGCCTGGCCGTCTGGGGCATCGTCACAGCATCGATAATGAATTAATTATCATATATTAAAAGTCAGTTTGCAGCCGTGGCCCCACCGATAATCTGCTTCGCTCGGGCACGCCTTTGCATATTTTACGGATCTCCGAATTTAATGAAGTTCGGGAGTCTCGGTGCTCGAAGAGCCGAAATTCCCAGTTGGCTTTGTGGCACACGCATTTCTTTTTGTCGGATTTTCATTCATCACTTCTAACCACAAAGTTGGTGAGTGAGAGATAAAGTCGTAACCGAAATCCAAATCCAAAATTCAGTGGCAATAACAAAGGCACCCGGCATTTTTCACTTCGGCTCGGCGCCGCCCACGAATGTGGAGTTAACAGCGGATGGGTTTCTTTTGTCCGAAATCCATTTAATTTGTGGTTGGCTGCGGCCAAGTGATTCATTAGATACAAATTGCGACGACTCCCCCGAGCCCGGTTCTCATGCTCTCGATTTATGCAAAATCATAATTTTAATTGAATCTCTCTTGTGGGTATTTGGGCAAAGGATTTGGTATCGTCTTAGTAGTCGACAGCAAGTGTTCGCGCAGTAAGCCTTGTATTTTCAGGGGTCTTTTCTGAATCCTCATTTGTATGCAGAGCCGTCGACCAGGCGCAAATTACACGAGAAAATGCCCGAAACAAGGCGATCGGGCGATAAGGAACGCAAAGTATCTCGAAGATGCGCAGACCTGGCCATGTCCCGGTATTAGTATCTGATGCTTATCGTCGCCCAGCCTTGTCAACTCTTGGGTTTGCATTCAGTTTTGGCTGCCAGCGAAATGCCGAGGCCAAAATCAAATCGCATCGCCAAACCAGTAGCCGCCGAAAAAGGCTGCCAACGCAGGCAAGCAAATAATTTGTCCGTCTGGCGGAGTGTCCTCGCGGCCTGTCAGTCTTTCACTCGCTCAGTATTTCAGTACAAGTATCCCAGTATCCCAGTCCCCTTGCCTACCTGGCTGCCGCCTGTCAGTCACCCGGCTAGTCCGCAAACTATAAATTAGTGCAGCAGCAGGAGCCCCCAAAGAGATGGAGATGGAGCTGGGCTTTGGGTCTCCAACACCCAAGTGAGCCAGCCCCTGAATTTATAGTGTGCATGGCAGTGATCGGGGCGTGGATGCGGAATGGGGTTTGCTATTCCAGCACCGGCACCATCACCAGCTTCGCCATCGCCATCAGTTCAGCATCAGCAACAGGTGAAACGACTAGCAGACTAGATCAACTGCCAGGTGCTACCCTATATCCTATATTCGGAAGGGTATACATACAGTGGCGAGCACAACTGAGTGTATGTTCACGATTCTGACTTTGGCCATCAATAAAAACCAAACCACACAAGAAAATCCAAAAAATTTTTTTCTATAATTTTTCTTAATTAATTTTTAGTTATTTTAAGAAAGAAACAGCAACTTATCAAATAAATTCAAATATTTAGAATAAAAAAACGAAATAAACTCACATAAACTCAATTTTGCACGTTTTACCTACTTGAACCTTTTTTCGCTTTCCACATCTTTTATAAACTAAATTTTATGTTTTTTGTAAAAGATCTAACTCTATAATTGTTCAGTTATATTTTTGGTGGTTGTAGATCAGTTTAAAACGTGTTTTTGAAGACCGAAGCTGTATTTGGAAAAATATAATACAAATATATTCATAAAAGGCCAAAAATATTCAAAATTTTTGGATAAATTGAAAATAATGTTGTGAATCTGACAAAAAATTGCAGTTATACTCGAAAAGTGACAAAAGGACTTGGTATTTTCCAATTTCCATTCAGAAAAGGCGAAACCTGACCCCCAAGCTCCAAGTCGTTGGCCGGAAAATATTATTAAAGGA